>CAJQUW010006165.1:0-71320 GCA_907163375.1 Prostheceraeus crozeri | reverse complement strand
TGTTGTGTGATCTTATGGAAAATGAAGTCATTCTCTAGTCATCCTGAATGCCTAAATACTGATTAACAAGAACATGAACGTGTACAAGTACATACATGTAGTCTTGTGAAACTACTGCCTCTAATCAATTGATTTTGATAAGTTCTCTATACTCCTGACATCAACATAATTAGTCTGGGTCTGGTGTGAAAAAAGGTCCGTGTTACTAGCTAAGTCTACATGACGATCTGGAGCTCGGGTTGGGGAGAGAACTAATTGCACTGTGTCAATTAAAATGAAAAGGCGCAGCAGTGCGATTATTTATCAAGTAATTTAGTTTGAGTTGTTGTCGTCACTTGCCACGCTTATTCTCAACGACAAATAGTCGTTCATCAAGAATGGCATGCCGGCAAACCAGCTGAAACTGTGCTAACAAGAAATCTATAATAATACAGAAAGCTTTTTACAAATGAAACAACGCACATAGTAGAGAGATGGCTATTCTACGTTGTGACAGTACAAGTTAATACTTGCAAATTCATAATCGCTACGTACCTGTTTATTGTACTTTAAGTAGATTTTCTATTAAATCGTGTTTTGATCACTAAACATCAATACACTGAATATTTTTCAAATTTCAAATTCTACAAAAGCCAATAGAACGTCAAAATGAGTAATTGCTGTTTATCAAGCTGAGATTGCGTTTCAGCTCTTCGTTGCACATAAGTAAATTTCAAGCAGATCGACTTAGACTCTATTGTCGTATCAATGAAGTTGTACTTTGAAGTGCATCTGCGATACGGTTCATTGAAGATTTTCAGAACCATTCAGGATACTTTGTCATTGGAAAAATTGACAAGTAAGTGAATGGTACAGATAAAACCGATCAAATTTAAAAGATCTAAAAAAGTTATTCAAAGTACACTGATGTATCGATTTCTGTCGATGCTTGCTTTGATCAGACTGAAACAAAAAGGGAAAAACGCGAAAATATGAAGGACTTCCTTCAATGAATGCCGGTAACTCTTAATCATGAGTGATTCACTACAAGAGGCATCATTTTGGTACAAAATTCCTTTCGTAATACCCAAAGAAATTTCAAAATTTCAAGAGACATTGGTTTTGTACATCAACATTTGAAACAGGAGTCAAGTGTGTGGAATCGAAGATAATCTAGTAGCTAAAAATGTCACCACTTCCAAATGGTAGGCCTACTTGCTATACGGTGGTGGATTTAGGAGCGCCGCGCTAAAGGTTGCTTTCTTAAATAATGCCAAAGGATATTCTTGCATAAACCAAGATATTGTCTCTAGCAAACGGCTCCGTTTTCCGATGGTTATCACCAGAGCTCATCAAAGTTGACATAGCTGAGTATTGATGTTGTTTTCTGTTCAACCATTTCGATGCCGCAAAACGCATCGAGAACCCAAAGGGGGAGATTTTTGACCTTTCTCATAATTACATGGCTATCACGCGACAGTGCAAAATGCGAAATCTTGAACTTGCAATTTCCACGAAATGTTGAAAATTTTGAAAATCATGCAAGTTAGGTTATATCTCCCACATGTATCAATATATGAAGGGTGGCCATAATAAATTTTTGAAAGCCAAAGACTGCTTTGTGCATTGAATACAACTCAAACATGCAAATGTGTGTAGGCGGATTCGGTTTCGAGAGGACTAGCCACAAGTAAAAATCATCCCATAAACTAAATCATTCCATGTAGGTAGTCGTTCCAAGTCTTAGAATAGGTGTGATTAGGTGGTATCAATAAAGAGTTGTATTTCAAGGAGTATTTTTAAAACTCGACAGTCGAATGTTGTTGCTGCCTATGGCTCCCAATTAATGATGTCTGTTGTTCATGTTCTCTACCACTTTTAATTATAAGGCCGTAAGTGCATTCCCGCAGCTTCGCTTCGAAAATGTCCCCGAATTCTTTGCTCGCCGACAATCATTATTCAAATTATTTGCCAATATGGCGATAGCAAAATTTTCAATACTATTTTTCTCAAGGCAAAATTTGGTGTGCTCATCTACTGCTGTATCAGAATATTTAGAGATATGATCCAAAATCAAAAGGATCGACAAAGATGTACAATGCTACTGGGTGTTTGTAATGTCACACAAGCAACTAAAATACTAAATTATTGATCTCACTTGCGCAACTTTGCGGTCACCTGATACTTACTTACGAAGTACACATACAGGCATCTGAATCTAAAATTTAGAATGTCAATGCTAGTCTACAAAATATGCAGAATTGTAGATACAGGAAAAAGCAACGTCAATAGGTCGACAGGAAAGGAATAGGAAGAATGGGAGAAGCTTCAGCTCAGTTCGTTTATCAGTTCATGAACGTCAAACCCTTCGTTCAGTTCAGTGGTAGTCTGGAATATCCCGATCACTCAATGGAATACCCGTTCCCGTTTGCTCTTTTGACTCATTCAACAGTGAACGGAACCGCTGCAAACCTCAATCATTCACTCACTCAAAAGTTCGAATGCACTGCATCTAAGAATCAAAAGAATCAAAAGGGATTTATGTAAATAGTTCTCTATTATGGATATCATCTGATGAAGCTCAAAATACCCACGGCAGAAAAGCATCCAGTGTACGGACGGCGATTGACTTTTGATTTTCACACTCCAATTCTACTCGTAGTAGTACGCCTTATGTATGCCCAAGAATATCCGTTCCCGCTCGCACCCGTAGTCGTGGGTGGGTACGGATATAGGTCAGCAGAGACAGGATACCCACAAGACGAGTATTTAGACAGCAAGGACGACGACTTGCTATCATAATAGAAATTCAAAGTGTTCGTGTTATGAAGAATTGAGCGAAAAAATGCAGCATTAATGATCAACATCAGCATCCTTAATTAGGTGCATGCGTTGAATACCCATAATTCGATATATTGATTCGATATCCTTGGCATGAAGGATGATGATGTCTTATAAATTACAAATCAAAAATGCTGGACAATTCATTTCATAAAGCTATCATACAATTGATTTGAAGAAAGCTGAAGCAAAAGTCAGACTAAAAGATGTGCTTTTGAAAAAAAGTGATACATTTGACTTCAAATCAAGCAATAATCAATGAAGATTTTAAATTATGCCAAGGCAAGCAAGCAATCTTGGAAGCCTGAAAAAGTCAATGCACATCAAGCCTTATGCACGGGACTGAATCAACCCATGTTTATGAGTCTCAAACGGTCCATGATTTCTACATTCTTTAAATTTACGTGCATTGTTAGCATCCAAGAAATCAAAGATTGAAGAAATCTATTCATTAGATTAGTCTGGAAGATATCAAGCCTATGAAGCGTAGTGTAGCTACTGATGTTGATTCGAATTAATCAATCGTCTTTTACATACATGCATGCAAGTTTATCAATTAATCAAATTATCAATCAAATTCGCACACTTCATCATTGAATATTTGATTCAAAGTTGAATTAATGATATAATTTCAAAACAAAAATTGTTAATTCAAGAAGTAAATAGTGAACATAAGCCAGTCCAAATTAAATAATGATTTGATTTGGAACGTCTTACTCATCTATTCCCCAACATATATTTGTCATTCGAAATTTGAGAATCTTGCAAGACTGACAAAACATTCTCCTGACAGATATTGGAATGCGGACAAGATTCTCAACAACTCCAATATCTGCATGATGTGGAAAAGAAGGCCACACAGCCTTGCCATCAGGTTTCCCATTCACATCCTGCTTGCTTGGGTGTCCATCGATAACGTTGCAGGTGAAGCGTAGTATTTATACGATTCACAGCGTCGGTAAGCAAATTACTTTGAAGTTAAAATTATATCTAACTTCAATTCAAGTCATGATATAGTACATTCAGAAATCTAAGATTCTACAGTGTACAGGGAATATCGAGAGACGTGATAGTAATTTTCATGTCGACATAAGATTCATTCATCTTTTGATGTAAACATCGCGAAGAAGAGCAAACATTTCGCGTGTAGTTTTGTTTTCCTATCAAGTTTTCTCGCGAAGTGAACAACGCTTGGAAAGACTAGATATGCAAAATGTGCCAAGGTTTTGTCACAATATTTTCCCAGGAATTATTGCAAAGAAAATATTGGTAAACAAACTAGTTGTAAAGGAAATGGATTTGAAGTCCCTGAACAACTTGAATTAAAAATAAAAGCATATAGGCCTACTGCAACTACCGGTAGGTGACACACAAGTGCCGTTGAGATGTTTGATAAAACTGCAAGATATAAGTTTCAAATGTCGTCAACTAACGAATTATTAAATTCTTCAAAATCTGATTTGAGAAAATAATTAGTATAGCACTAGCACTCCAATCTTGCAAAAAATTTAGAATTTCCTCGGCATGATTTTGTCAGCTTAGCGGCAACCCCGGCAAAAGCTATGATTGTCAATATTTCAGAAGCATCATTAGCGCCAAAATGCTGCGAATGCAAGAAGTTTTGATGCTCATGAGGGCCCATGTTTTCATTGACAACAGTTGTATTGCACCCACTGTCTAATTACCTTGAAGCTAGTAGTATGGATGTGACAGCATTGAGAATTATAGGCAGTCAAAACACTATCCACATCAATTTTTACGAACCATTTAATTTCATAAACATTCACAAGATTTGTTGCATCTTTCAATATCGAATGATGTGTGAAAATCAGAAGTGATAAAAGTTGGCCAGTGCTCAGAGATGGACGCTGGCCGCGGGAAATTTATTGCAAATTGTTACAAATTTTATCCTCGCATATCCAAACATTACATTTTTAATCAATCCATGGTTGTAGGCAGTTTTTCAGCGGATCATTTGATGTGCAATGTGCATTTGACAGATTTATTCGTTTTTTTGTTTATTTTGGCTATCATTGTATATGAATTGAACAACTTTCATCTAAATAACTGTGAATGTCATTTGCAAATTTATCTATGGAGGAATATTCTATAAAAGCTAGTTGCGATGAGATGATGACATTTTATTATCTTCTACCTTCTCCCTTGAATATTTGTAATCGGTATACGTTTGTCATTTCGAAATATAGCATATTATTATTATTATTATTATTAAGCTGGGCTGCATGCAGTTTTTATCAGCTCTTTCCATAATCCAAATAGAGCAAAAATTGAAAATAATTCATGAAACAATATTATGATTTTCATTGATACAACGTTCGATTTTAGACATTGTGAATGCATGATTTTGCCGCAAACACTGCATTCGGCTAAGCACAAGCCTACATGTATATCAAATGCATGGTTGTAAATGTGAATGCTCTTGCCACAGCTTGGTCATAAAAACTTTGCAGACCCGGTCGGGCTGAATATGTCAACGTACTGATTCTTCAAGAAACAGTTGAAGAAATGCAGGAATTCATGATGCACTAAGCAATCCGAATTTCGAAGAAGACTCGAATGACATGACGGGGAACTGAAACATCCAACAACTAGGCCTTCGTAAAACTAAATCATGAAGAAGTCATGATAGGGTGATAAGTTTTGCGATGTTATTGGTCAGACAATTACAAAATCATTGATCTCGCCACTAGTATAAGTATTACGGCTACCGTCTTAATCAAACATTTGTATCGATCCGACCTCAAAAAGGACAAAATCGTTCTCAAATCTCGAATGCGCCTTTTAGTTAACAGCGGCACCAATTCATTTATAATGGCTGTATGTAGCTACTTTTCCAACGTAATATTACGACACCGCGTAGCTTTTATTCAATTACTTCATCTGGCTCCGCTTCTTATCTAGATCCCATAAAAATTCTCTGATTGAAGTAACATATATAGAAAGGTTGTTCGACATTTGTTTCATGTGAGGACATCTCCTCTAATTGGCTTTGATTTTAATACTAATTTAAGGCTACTCTGGATGACATGAATTGAAAGAAGATGAAATGATTGACAGTAGCCTGATAATCGACCAGGATATAACACTTCATTTCATGGCGTCTTTGAGGCGGTCTTCATCCTCGCATGTCATAGAACTCTGAAAGTGGATGCAAATTATCACGCGATACTGAATTACCGCCGATGGTCAGTTGTTTGTCCGGCCGTCTTACTTCTCATATCATTTCGTTTGGACGAAAAGATGAGGATAACAAGATTAGCAGAAAGGATAGAAAATTCCAATCAACCTGCAGCGCTCGAAGATTCGCGGATGTCGTTAAACCTTCTCCAGTCATACAGCCTTAATGCTGTCGTTAGCGTTCCATCAACATATTTCCTGCATCGCTCCTCGGCATGCGTTTGACTCAGATAGTGCATCCGTTAGCGCGGGATTTCACTCTACATCTCCGACGAAGGAAGTGAAGAGAGTGCATTTTACAAGTAACAAAATGACTCCAATGAAGGAGAAAAAGAGACAAGTCATTGCTGAGTTTTGTAGCGTTTAGAGTTGCAGTAATTACTGCTGCGTATTTGAAATATTGATTGAAGTCTGTATGTACTTGGTGAATTGTCGATCAAAAATTCAAATTTAAACATATAAATCAGAGGTAAAGTCAAATATCCAGGCATGCAGAGAGACAGAATGAAGGAAAAAGTGAGGAGAGCAAAAAAGAATGGGACTATCGGCGCTCATGAATGGAAAAATTGAACCAATCTGAAATTAGCAACTTGGAATAATCAACCCTGCTGAAAGTTCAAGAAACTCGAGATGGATTAACTACATTGAAACAAACATCTCAGTGTAACTTAGTCATGATTTTTGCACAGATGAGCATGATTTTACTAACATACTGTTACTCAAAGAAATACGAAATTGAAGAATTCTCACTTTCAGACCTAAAGTGTGCATGCACGCACTCATCTCATATACACTCTAAACCAGCACCTCCTAATCACACACTAAAGCAAGACACTATTCGTAGCTAATAAAATAATCCTAAAGCAAAGCGTTTTAGCAGGCTAGCGCACTAGGGTTATTGTCCTCTTTAGTATGTCAACATTCTATTTCACACAACCTCCCAAAATTCTAGTGTGTGGCGCTTTAGGATGCAGGTTTCTTCGATTTTAGGAGGTGACAGATTACAGTGTACACAGAGCATTATGACATAGTATTATTTTGATACAACTCGAGGATTAAGCTCATTTCTGGATGAAAATTTAAATGTAAGTCAGACTAAATGCTTGAAACGGAGGCCATGCATGCCAGCGTTCTTCGAATAATAACGTTCGTGGTCTTATTTTCGGAGGGCACCCCATCCGGAAATCATAGAATTGGTGTATGGTATGAATGAATCATTTGCTTCATACCTCTAGGGTCTATGAATGTTGATGCGTAGTGCTTATATTTCCTTGCATCTACTAGACAAGAGCTTATACCGGTATATTGTCCATAATTAATAAAACTATACTAAATAAATGCTTGCACGAATTCCTCCAGGCAATCTATGCGTATATTGTACATGCAGGTCATAGAGTAATAGGTAGAGTGCCGACTCAAAAAAGTGTCTACATACAGTGAACATTTTTATATGAAAAAGATTCAGTTTTTCGCAGAGATTAGGTTTCTGTGGTCCAGAAAATTATTCAAGCAATTTTTTTGAAATGAAATTTTTGCAAATTATTCCTGTGTTTATATACTACCGACGTGAAGCCACTATATAAGTAGTACGAAGCTTATAGATATCAAAAGGAAATAACATTTACTAGCAGGCATCTTTATTAAGTGGAGATTGATCTGATTATCAGGGATATTTCATGAACCACATTATAGTGCACGGCTTCATGGAAATGTTAGAATCTTATTGTGATTCTATAGCTGAAAATTCAAGTTTTAATTCAATTTTCATCGGTATAATTTTATCATTCACTAAATTTCTGTTTCATTTCTTGAATTTAAATAGTAATATTCAGGCTACCCATTTACATATCTTTTATAGTCAATTATGATCTCTGTCTTTCATTATGATGTTTTGCTCTTTCATGCAGTGGCAGGCATTGTGATATGATCACAGTTAAGAAAATTCTCTTATTACAAATAAAGCTGAGCATTAAAGTAATAGAAAGTAACCCATCGAATTGTTAATTTGACAAACTATATTACCTCTAAGGTTGACATGACACGGACAATTTGTAAAATACTACTATTCCTTCTGTATTGCTATCATGATCAGTCAAATCCGTGTAAATTTCTGCAAAACCGTAAAAATTGCATATTTCTCATGCGGTATGTGGGTTTCAACTCGAGTTGATTTAAAAAAATCGAAACTGTATACACAATGGGATTCAATAAATGCTGAGTTGCTGATCTACCTAATATACTTACTCTATATGCAGACCTGCCTGCATATCTCATATTTTTCGAAAACACATTGAGCTATTTTATATAAGCTTGCATATAACCTAGTTTATTCTACCGTATGTGTACCACTATTCTATTTATTCTACCACAGTGGCGCAAATAGGTGCAATTCATAGATGCGTTGCTGACCGATGAATTGCACACAGAGGTTGGCGGCACCCGGGCGGCACCCCTATGATTGACAGCACCCATAGAGTGTTCCGCGGCACCCCGTTTGAGAATCACTGGCCTAGGAAAAACTTATTCTTTATTTTCAGTCCCTTAATAATGGCATATGCTGTTGGCCGAAAAAATCTCACGCAGATGAAGCGAACTATGTTTTTTCAATGAATCGACCAAAAAAATTGCGGGAGTCTCTAATTTGCGAACATGCTTATTCTGGTTTAGCATGAAGAACATCATATATTCTATCACTTATCCTAATGTGAACTGAAGATTTTTATGATTTTAGAACTTTGACACTTTATTAGCATGAATGTCTCCAAACAGGTTAGCGAGATAATCCCGTAAACATACTACGTAATTCTGCTTATGTTTTCGATGGATTTTGGTAGAGACAGATTCTGAAATAAGTTACGTAGATATCATGTGATATTGTTACCCGGCTTTTGGTCGTCTAACAATATTTTCCGATTCTGCTTTTCAACATCATTCTGCCTTACAGAAAGGACGATGTAATTCATAGCTTTTTAAAGAATTCCTTTTAACATGCATAATTTTTGTATTGTGTGCTATTTGTACCGTATTCATTATGAAATTGACTATCTTCCCAAAGGTATTCGCCTTACTACACTGGTGTACCTTCTTGCGGTTAATACATGACTAAAAGAATCTCATAACTGGCCAACTGCCAACACTTCCGGAAGTACGTAGTGATGCCAACCATACAAAGATAAGTAATCATTTTGAAAAATAATCGCATAAATTACGTAAGTGCTTCCTAAACTTCTGAGAAGATGGTGCCATCATTGCACCAGAATGCATGTTAACAGGATGTTCCATTACCTTACTTGAAAGGGTGCTACATCCCCCAAAATGATTCGCTTTTGTAGAATTTATGCACCATGAAGGATTTAATATTGGTTCTTTCATGGCGGAGTGGCTTCTTTTTTCATCGAACACAGCAAAGAAGTTGGAACGGCGATAACGCAGATTCAGACAAAATTATGTGCAATCTGCGTATACATGCAAGCTTTTTTAAAGATATCAAAAGTGGGTAAGCCTATTGAGCCCGCACATTGTACCGACAGATTCATAATTTGTCCTGAACTTTGGGACATAAGCGATAGTAAAATTTTTGAGAAACAGTGAAAACCTTCATGCTATCAGGGATCAAAAAATCGCGCTATAATAAGGAAATGCCGGTATATTATGACTAGAATGAAATACACGTATTCCTTTTTTAAAGGTCTGACACAAATGGGTTCAGATAGTCCGGGAGCTAGCGTGAAGTTGTGCAGGGAACGAGGTAGTACATAAAACTTTCACATAGCATAGTACACCTCTAACCTACTGCAGAACTTCGCGTCTGCCGGATCAGATCATTTGCTTTTCAGAAATAGAGAGGATAACACAATCCTATGTATTTCCAATGGTAAAATTGTGACATTTAAGGTGTTGACTCCATTTTTTCGAATTTTTGCTCATAAAAGTTACACAAATTGGTATTTTGTTGAACTGGTTATTATAGAAATCATCTACAGATCATGATCTTTCAAATGAGTTATCATTCAGTGACAGAGGATGAAGTAAAGTGTACAAACAAACACTTTTCGTTAAAGTATATCAACAATTTTCCTGAAATTTCTATGTTAAAATTTGCAGTTACACCAACGAAAAGTGTTTGTTTGTACACTTTACTTCATCCTCTGTCACTGAATGATAACTCATTTGAAAGATCATGATCTGTAGATGATTTCTATAATAACCAGTTCAACAAAATACCAATTTGTGTAACTTTTATGAGCAAAAATTCGAAAAAATGGAGTCAACACCTTAAATGTCACAATTTTACCATTGGAAATACATAGGATTGTGTTATCCTCTCTATTTCTTAAAAGCAAATGATCTGATCCGGCAGACGCGAAGTTCTGCAGTAGGTTAGAGGTGTACTATGCTATGTGAAAGTTTTATGTACTACCTCGTTCCCTGCACAACTTCACGCTAGCTCCCGGACTAAGATATACGTGTGTGAAGTTAGCACCGCCACTCGATCAGCACTGCCATCTTGAAAATGGAATGTGCCACTCAAATAAACCTAACAGATCGATGCATTTGGTGTGTGCCAGCATGTGCCACCCATTATTTTGAAAAAATTCTCCCTAGTTTAGGAGAAATCGCTGCTCGAAAGTTCGACATGGCGGTGATGTGAAGTTAGCACCGCCACTAAATTTTTTTTCCAAAATACACAATCAAAACATACGAAACACGCACAACAGATAGAAGACCATCAAAAACATTGTGCCAGCAAGTTTCAGCACCTAAATCCCCGTACTTGCTGAGAAATTAGTCCCCGAAAACACAAAATGGCGGTGATGTGAAGTCAGCACCGCCACTGAAGTCTTTTTTTAAAATACGCAAATAAAACACGCGAGACAACTACAACTGAGAGATGATCATCAAAAACATTGTGCCAGCAAGTTTCTTCTTCTAAGACGCCGTACTTGCTGAGAAATTAGCCCCCGAAAGCTCAATGCGATGGCGGTGATGTGAAGTTGGCACCGCCATCTTTAAAAATGGAATGTGTCAGTCAAACCTACGGTTGGAATTATTTGGCTATCATAGAAGACGACCACTGGAATTCTTTCTCTCCTGACTTATCAAAACGGCCTAGATCGATTCTGATCGTTGGTTTGACTGGCACATTCCATTTTTCAAGATGGCGGTGCCAACTTCACATCACCGCCATTGAGCTTTCGGGTTGGTTTTCCACCGACTGTGGTGGGATTTTCGTGAACTAAACGAGTGGCACATGCTGGCACACTCCATCTAGATCGATTCTGATCGTTGGTTTGACTGGCACATTCCATTTTTCAAGATGGCGGTGCCAACTTCACATCACCGCCATCGCATTGAGCTTTCGGGGGCTAATTTCTCAGCAAGTACGGCGTCTTAGGAGAAGAAACTTGCTGGCACAATGTTTTTGATGATCATCTCTCAGTTGTAGTTGTCTCGCGTGTTTTATTTGCGTATTTTAAAAAAAGACTTCAGTGGCGGTGCTAACTTCACATCACCGCCATTTTGTGTTTTCGGGGACTAATTTCTCAGCAAGTACGGGGATGTAGGTGCTGAAACTTGCTGGCACAATGTTTTTGATGGTCTTCTATCTGTTGTGCGTGTTTCGTATGTTTTGATTGTGTATTTTGGAAAAAAAATTTAGTGGTGGTGCTAACTTCACATCACCGCCATGTCGAACTTTCAACCAGCGAATTTTCCTAAACTAGGGAGAATTCTTTCAAAATAGTGAGTGGCACATGCTGGCACACACCAAATGCATCGATCTGTTAGGTTTATTTGAGTGGCACATTCCATTTTCAATATGGCGGTGCTGAGTGGCGGTGCTAACTTCACACACGTTTCAGATATTGTAAAATTTAGCGCCAAATTCCTAAGTTGACCGAAATTAACCTTTAATAATTCCCTAATTAATTGATTCCCTTTCAATCCATTGTTTCATTGACGTCTCTAAAGCATGCAAGTCAAATAAAGTGAAAGATAAATCAAGTACATTCAAAGAATAATAATCTGTATCGTGAGACTTGATTTCTTCAAGTATGTGATACTTCAAATGTCTAATTACCAACCGCCTTGTCTTCTATATCTCAATATCTCAAAGAGCGGTTTTCGATCAGAGCAAGAAGATAATGTCTTCCATCGGTTGAAAACTTAATTTTCCAGTGGTTGTCATTTCTGTCTCACTCAATTTACGTGTACAGATTCTACATTTGAAGGCGATAATATCGACAAATCATGTTTGAACCACCCCAAACAGCAGTGTAATCAACAGATTGCCTGTTTTAATTATGGATAGTGAGTTGTAAATTATGTAATTCGAAAATCGATGCAACAACGATGTGCCAAGAGGTCATGCAATGATAGGAAAGACAGTCATGAAACACGAAAACACCCGCCAGTTTTTAGAGCGAATTATTCTCTTCAGATTCTGTAATTGCGATAAATCACTGTGAAGAAAAAAACACACATGCGTGAATTAAAAGCGTGGTGAGTAAGTAACATTATTCGCCTAATTTTATCATGGCAATCGATTCCCATTTGAGGAAGAATTCTTTACATGAAATTGCGATGGTATGTATTCTTCATTTAATGAGATGTCGTTGATTGTAAACTTTAATTCTTTCCAGGTACAGTGAGTTTTAGATATAAATGCTCGTGATATCACAAACATATACCAATTAGAGTGGGTTTGCTAAAGGGAGACAAATTCCTTGCACATTTCCAAGTTATGGAAAATTATCTTAAACGACAGAAGGGCTAGCTAACCATAAATCAGATTAGACATAGAAATTTATGTTTTGCAAAATTGATCATTGATGGACTGGGCCTATGTCCAGCCCAAATTAACACATGTGAACAACAAGTAAAAATAAAGACGAAGAGGCAATCAATTGCACAATCATAATGCATAGTACGACTGCATACAGATATAGCGTCTGTGGCTAGCTAGATACATGTATATGCATGTAGACTTACGTTTCGGGTCTGAAATTAAGTAATGGAACTATAGTCAGCTATGACTTGGTTGCGACAAAATGAATCATTTTAGCTTTCTATTAGTCAACGTCTTCAATTCCCCTGCAGTTACGTTGTGCATTATTGGATTATAGAGAAGTCCTATTTGACACCAAACAATTTCGGAATACTTCCATTGTGATTTTGGAACACTAGGTGATTGGCGAACATCGAGACCATCAAACAAGAACCTTCACATTCTTAATAATGCATTTGATTAGGTCTGCGTATAGCTGAATGCAAAGTTTGTGGCAAAGTCATAATATAATATTAGTGAAAATCATACCATTGTATCCATGATTATTTTCAACGTTTTGCTTTTTTTCGTCTGCCAAATACACACTGCGCACAAAGTAATTGACTGTAAATCTGCCAGCAACTGTGGTTTTAGTTTGCGTTTGGATATTCGATGATTTGAGAATGATCCGCGGTTTGTCCTGCAGCATACCGCTGTCTGAATATAGTGTTATATCATGCCAGCTGATCAGCGTTCGTTTAACTTTCTTTTACGTTGAAAAATCGCACAGCAATGCATAATTTGCAGTCTTATAGATATTGAATATGAATACATTCCAAATATTTCAAGACTGAGAAATCATTAGTACAATCCATCAAAACACCAAAAATGTTTTTGATTGTGTTTTATGAGAAAAGTCTTTGACAATATTTTCAACAAACATGCACACATGTTAAGCTGCAAATTTTCATACAAGTGAAAGGAAAAAGAACTTAATGCGACGGTTAACATGAGATCAAGAACCTCATGAATTTTAGTATTTGCAAGCACTTGATGAGAGTCATTCAGCTCAAATATATTGCATGCATTCAAAATTTTCCACTATTTCACATAGAGTGATATGCTTTCTTTCAAGCTGCAATCATTAATCCAATTCAGCTTGAATAATTAGCAAATGCGTTTTACGTTAATAGAACAATACCACTTCATACTCATGTACTTTCCATAACGGTCGATAGAAACTACCGAGTTACAAGAGTTACGTGCTCAATTTAACAATTAAATTACCTCAGATGATGAGTAATTCATCGTCACTGCACTTTACCGGGAAAAGAAAATGCATCTTCCTATCCTAAGAACTACTTATGATCCTCCAATCTGATGACATTTCATACAGCTCTTTTCAAATCGATTTTTTGAAACTTTCGCGTGATGGCTGTTGCCAACAAGTGACAAGCAAAGCAAATAGGTGAACGGATTACCTGATTACGCTGTTTATTTTCAAGTGCTATGGTTATCTTCAATTTTACATGATTAGTTTTGAGAATGATAGTGTTACTTTTCCTCTTGGCAAAGGAAGTTCTTTAAACTGACAATCCATTGCTCTATTATTCAAACCTCACCTCATTAGGAAGATCTTGTTGGCTTAAGCCGTATTGACTCAAAACCAAATAATCTCTGGGATTAGTAAAAGTTATGCAGCGAGTTATTAAATGACCACGTAGCTCATGTAAAATTTGCAAACTATAAAACATATTCAATCAAATAGCAAAATCCTCTGACTTCCTATGCAAAGTTGTGTGCGATTATTTCTCAGGATGCTGCTTATTGAGATTCACATATGCGAACTCCTTTCCTCATCCTTCAATCTCACTGCTAGCTCAAGAGTGCGTTTAAGTGTGTGAACAGGATGTGTAAAGTAGTGCAACTCCCGTGGTGGAGAAACTTACAGTAAACTTGCAACTTATAGAGGTAAAACTTCATGTAAAGCTTATTACTGTCATAAATTTGTGTCTGATGGACTTCATAAGCGATTTTACTTATTGACTGATATTTGATCGAAAATGCTCAAGAGTGTCCACATTTTGACAACATTTTCTTTTTGTAACTATGGCATCTGTTGCTGTACTGATAGCAATTGACTTTGATGGGGTGACTACTCACCATATTAATTTCCTCTACATTTATATTTAATAATCCAACAAATATATTTCAATATTCCAAGTTTTCACAACATATTCCAGATTAAAGCACTGAAATTTATGCTATACAGGAAAGTGCCACTAAGTAATTATATTCAAAGTTAAATAGAAAATATAGTCAACGCCCAGACTTTTCATGGTCTTATCAAGTTGTACTCAAGACAAATATTGATTGACAATGTTCAGAAAAGCTATAAGACTATATGAATAAATGACAGATAAAGCTGCCAAACAAATTCCTTTTGTGCACACAATGCAGACTTTTCTAACATAATATAGGCTTCTTGATGTACAAGGCCTCTAAAAATTGACACAAAATTTCTGGAAAGTGCACGAGTTACAATTCCAAATTTTGATCTATTATCCATGCCATCAAAAACTCGTGCACGCTCAAGATATCTTTTGTCAATCTTAGAGGCCTTATACATCAAGATAGAGAAGCCTGTATTGTGCGCACAGAAGAAATTTGTTTGACAGCTTTTTCTGCCATGGTCATCTTCGGGTAGATCGTATTCATATAGGCTTATAGATTTTCTGAACATTGTCAAACAATATTTGTCCTAGGTACACTTTGATAAGACCAGGTGAAAGATATCGGCGTTGACTTTATCTTCTCTTTAACTTAGAATATAGTGACTTGGAGGAACTTTGTGGCACTTTTCCTGTGTAAAGTAGTGACTAGATTCACATGTTTTTCATTAATGAAATTCAGGATATCACCCTTAAATTTCAGAGGAATGTTGTGGTATGTTAATATAATTTGAATTTGGAAATGCAGCATTTCAGATAATATCATTTTTAATTGAGAAATAGAGGGATCTTAAAAAAATATCGCTATATTTCAGAATGATCACTTGTAGTTCATTCTGAATCATTCATGCTTCAGAATTTCAGAAAAGACGATTTGTGAATTACTTCTACTGTCTGAATTATAAATGATGATGCCCTTATTTGAAATAAACGATTCTTAAATAAAAATTGCAAATCCGAAATAAAAATAGCCCATGCATATCGCATTGTCGCATAAATGATTTATGAGATACTAGCTCTATTTCTTAATCGAAAATGATATTATCTGAAATATAAGTGTTGAATTTTTTTTGATGTAAATTCTATTACCACACCAAAAATTCCTCTGAAAGATAGGGTTGATTTCAAAAACTCATTTCCTTTAATCTTGAATGTATTGTCTAAGCTTGGAATACTGAACTAAATCTGTTGAATTATTGAATATTAATGTAGAGTTCTGTAATTAAAGTGAAACTGATACAGTTTGATTGCATTAATTTATGACATTTTCAATGCCTGATCACTGCGATCAAATATGAAATTCTTGAGAGCCTCCACTCACAAGATGTTTCATGATTTACGAATCCTTTTTTGCACTTCATAACTTTTAACCATCTTTGAATTATCGTACTGATCAAGCTAATCATCAACTTATTTATTTAATCATGATGCTATATCTAAACTAGAAATTAATATTGATTTTTATCCTTTTCTGTACAATTTCAATAGAATATGTCAGCTGTATTTTATGCTTCTTAACATGGCCTTTTAGAAGAGTCAAAAGGGCAAATGATGTACTCCTCAGTTGTATAATTTTACATCTGTACTAATTAGGCCTACTATGACTTAAGTTTATCAAACATGCTTTATATTCACACTAAAAGGTCAGGCTTTTAGTGCAAAATTATTTTGCTGTTGGATTAGACCACATTGGCTGATAACAAAGTATATTTTCAGATTAGTAGCAGTCACTTTAAGATTAATCAATGGAAACTGGACAGCTTGCTGTTATCAAATTTCTGGGCGAAGAAATGGGCGATATACTCAAACTATCCTTGCAACGAATTTCTCCGGATGTCTGATATTTCAGATGTTAAAATACCAACTTATCACATAATCATCTTTTGGTATATTGAGTATTCTTAAATCACAAGTAGATAAACAACACCTGCATTAAATCCAGACACCATAAAGAGAAAAATCGAAAAGTAGTCTCAACCGCAACTATAAGAACATAGGTTGTTATTTCTTCGCGCGTGCGGTATTTACAAGCATCAATTTTTCATTCAATTTTCAAAGATAACTTTGCTAGCGCTGTTTTCTTTCAATACGCAATACAACGCATTACGACTGCTTTCTGCTCTTTAGCTACAGCTGAGCTTGCTTGATTAATGTTTACTTTTCAAATTTCTTCGAGTATACAGGGGATGATATGATTTACTGGAAAACGATTTGACGTTCATATAATATCACTAACGTTTCCCATCGCTAGGGGATAATGTGATTCTGATTACTGTGAAAACCCACGACCAAATGAATTTCAATGCAAATGGACATTTGGAGCCCTGAGTGTCGATTCAGAGCAAAGCTATTTATATTACTAAATGGTAAAACCGATCAAAGTTCCTTAATGAAATAAGTTATGAGAACATCAGCGTGTTAAATACAATTCTATGGTTTAAACCGCCTGTGCCAAATACCAATCTGGAATAACAGGCTGAGATGCTTCATAAGCATGCTTACCGTGTTCAATGAATGACACCATAAGCAAACCTTTCGCCGAAAAAGCATTTCGCCAACTGAAGGTGCACCCGAGGAAAATTCATCTACATGTGACATGCTCATTGCATAGGCCTATCTAGAATCTACTCAGTGCACTGCTACAAATTAAGCTGATAGGTTTGTTTTGTCTAGGAATGAGAACCAGACCATCGGTGGTTATTGATCATTGACTAATTTAGTTTATTTGGCAGGCTGTTCATTTTTAATTCAATAGAAACAATGAGTTACTTGTATGCAGAGCAAACTGAATATTTTGCTTAAAACATTACTCAATGGCCCCACCAACTATAGTCAAAGTTTTGTTCATGAACTGGAGGGCATCTTCTTTAAATATATGAATGTATTGCCATGAAATTATGGATGCAAGCCTACATGTAATATGTGCTCTAATATCTTGAGTTCTGTTATATATGCGACTTTAAATATAATTGTTTAAGCAAATATACATGTATATGATTATTGCTATACGAATAACATCAACCAGCATGGTAATGAGTACAATTTGTTTGATATTTTGGTCGTGTTGAATTCGCCTTTGAATTTCACAGTCGAATTACTGATTTGAGATAGAAACACGTGTGTGAAGTTAGCACCGCCATCTTGAAAATGGAATGTGCCACTCAAATAAACCTAACAGATCGATGCATTTGACGTGAGCCAGCATGTGCCACTCACTATTTTGAAAGAATTCTCCCTAGTTTAGGAAAAATCGCTGGTTGAAAGTTCGACATGGCGGTAATGTGAAGTTAGCACCGCCACTAATTTTTTTTCCAAAATACACAATCAAAACATACGAAACACGCACAACAGATAGAAGACCATCAAAAACATTGTGCCAGCAAGTTTCAGCACCTAAATCCCCGTACTTGATGAGAAATTAGTCCCCGAAATCACAAAATGGCGGTGATGTAAAGTCAGCACCGCCACTGAAGTCTTTTTTTAAAATACGCAAATAAAACACGCGAGACAACTACAACTGAGAGATGATCATCAAAAACATTGTGCCAGCAAGTTTCTTATCCTAAGACGCCGTACTTGCGGAGAAATTAACCCCCGAAAGCTCAATGCGCTGGCGATTATGTGAAGTTGACACCGCCATCTTTAAAAATGGAATGTGCCAGTCAAACCAACGATCAGAATCGATCTAGATGGAGTGTGCCAGCATGTGCCACTCACTATTTTGAAAGAATTCCTCCTAGTTTAGGAAAAATCGCTGCTCGAAAGTTCGACATGGCGGTGATGTGAAGTTAGCACCGCCACTAAAATTTTTTTCCAAAATACACAATCAAAACATACGAAACACGCACAACAGATAGAAGACCATGAAAAACATTGTGCCAGCAAGTTTCAGCACCTAAATCCCCGTACTTGCTGAGAAATTAGTCCCCGAAAACACAAAATGGCGGTGATGTGAAGTCAGCACCGCCACTGAAGTCTTTTTTTTTAAATACGCAAACTAAACACGCGAGACAAGTACAACTGAGAAATGACCATCAAAAACATTGTGTCAGCAAGTTTCTTCTTCTAAGACGCCGTACTTGCTGAGAAATTAGCCCCCGAAAGCTCAATGCGCTGGCGGTGATGTGAAGTTAGCACCGCCATCTTTAAAAATGGAATGTGCCAGTCAAACCAACGATCAGAATCGATCTAGATGGAGTGTGCCAGCATGTGCCACTCGTTTAGTTCACGAAAATCCCACCACAGTCGGTGGAAAACCAACCCGAAAGCTCAATGGCGGTGATGTGAAGTTGGCACCGCCACTGAATCTTTTTTCCAAAATTGGGACCACTCAATGGAGGTATTATAAAATTTTCCACTTCAACATTAAACCGTTTGCATACTGGCTATACAGATATCAATGCAAATACGAATATCTCGACAGGTGAATACCGTCATGTGCCTGAACTGTTAACAGAAAGCTGAAGCTATTACTTTGTTCAAATCTCTGTAAGACAGTGAAGGCATTTGACGAGTATATGCAATGGCATAACTAGGAAGACTTACTTTCTTATTAAAGGCCATTGATGAATAGCATTCGATTCATTTATTTTTCCCCGCATGAAGGAGGAGAGTTCGCGACTTACAACGGCAAAACTATTGGTAATGGTTTGAATTTTTCATTTGACCAACGACGTCCCATGATTGGTCAGTTTTCGGTTACCATATGATCAATATATCGATAAACATTTTCATTTGTTTGCCGTGGAAAATATATTCACGGCATGCGATTAATTACAGCCTGTACAACTTAAAACAAGAATGATAAAATAGATGTGTTTATGAAATAATGCTCTACGAATAGATTAGATATTGTGACTTCTAGCTAGATCATATGAAGTAGATGAGTGTCTCAATATCCCCTCAATTTTGAGTATGCTTGCACATCCAGTGAATCAGAAATTCTTGAAGTCAATTGAAACATTGATAGAAAACGATGTTGTCAATATCTACAATCAACATTATTAGTGTCATGATGTGAGTACATCTTTATCACATTTGATGATCTTGATGAACAATTGAAGCAATAACATTAGGAGATCGAAGGGCATATTTCCAGCGTTGTCAGACTGCTTCATCGAAGAAGCATGATGCTCAATTGAGTTTGTGGTGCTTTCAAACATAGAGTAGGGATATATGGGATATCCTAATATACTTACTCTATGCTTTCCATCACCGCCATCTTGTGGTTTCAGGGACTGATTTCTCCGCAAGAACGGCGTCTTAAGAGAAGAAACTTGCTGGCAAAAATGTTTTTGATGGTCATCTCTCAGTTGTAGTTGTCTCGCGTGTTTTATTTGCGTATTTTAAAAATAGACTTCAGTGGCGGTGCTGACTTCACATCACCGCCATTTTGTGGTTTCGGGGACTAATTTCTCAGCAAGTACGGGGATTTAGGTGCTGAAACTTGCTGGCACAATGTATTTGATGGTCTTCTATCTGTTGTGCGTGTTTCGTATGTTTTGATTGTGTATTTTGGAAAAAAAATTTAGTGATGGTGCTAACTTCACATCACCGCCATGTCGAACTTTCAACCAGCGAATTTTCCTGAACTAGGGGGAATTCTTTCAAAATAATGGGTGGCACATGCTGGCACACACCAAATGCATCGATCTGTTAGGTTTATTTGAGTGGCACATTCCATTGTCAATATGGCGGTGCTGAGTGGCGGTGCTAACTTCACACACGTGTGTAATTTTTGTGAAGTCAGTTCTATGAAAACCGTCTAATTACTTTTCAAAGTCGCGAAATGACAAGAGGAACTCCACATTGATTATATATGCAGACATATTCACATATGTAACGAATATTATACGCTTGCGTTTTGAGAACAATATTTTATAATGCAATGATTGAAAATGTTCAAACGAACGGAAAATCGCATGTTGGTGGCACAAGTCAACAGGGGCCAAGTCTCAAATTGCATTAACGAAATTCACAAACTTAGAGAATCAATTATTTACATCTCACTGCTATAGGGTTTCTTTCATTCTTATTTCTTCACTAATGGTTTTCTGTCAATGGAAACCATTGAACCATTTATCGAAAGAAACTTCGGTTGGAAAAAGTCAAACACGGCATCATTTTGATGTTTCGAGAGCTGCGTATATGTTTTTCTATCTATATGAGGAAAGAGAAGTCGAAAATATTTATTCAAAGCTTTACTTTATATGAGGATAACAATTTAGCTTTCGATTTTCAAAACAGAAAAAGTGGCAATATGGAGAACAATGAAGGAAAGTTAAACAGAGGATCGAATGCTTGTCAGAAGTATCCACATTCCTAATGATGTATAGAATTTTCTTAGCGCACCGAATTCATTTATATCAATAAGTTCTTTCAAGTGATGTATTTGCAATTTCCTCAACGAGGAAAGTCAAAGCATTATATGATGAAAGTTTCAAACCTATATTGTTTGATACAGAAAAGATAAAGAGATTAATTTACCCATGGAAACTGATTACTGTAATTTTTAATTGAATTTCTGGTTAGTTACTTCAATATTTTCTTGATCTTGTAATTTCATTTCATGAAGTTATCAAATTAATTTACGTAATGAGTCTTTTTATGGAACTGGCGAAGAATATTCTTTAGTTGTTGAAATCCAATTTCAATGGAGTATGATTGATTTTGCATCAACTTTCGAAATTTAAATAATTCGTTCTTTTCTTTCTCTGGATGTCGATGAGTGATACCAGACATAAAATATCGAGAGATAAAAGAACCGGAATTTCAATTATACATATTGAAAATGGAAAGTAAGAGGCATGAATACTATCTGATTTTTATCTAGAAAATCATTCAAAAAGAAAGAAAAAACTCAATCAACGGCGAACCTATGTATAGAGCTCGTCTAGATTATTTCCTTTAAATTTGAAATCGCTTACAAAAGTGTTGACAGATTACAGCGTGTTCATCTTCCTCTACTGTCTGTCAGTTATTAAGTACTCAAAGAATCGTAAAGAATGATAACGCCTCATTAGAACGAAGCATGAGCGATTCTTTTTTCTGATGAAAATGAGAAACTGTCTCATCTCAAATGATGCTTCAAATGCTCAAGGTAAAGAATTGCTCAAAATCTTTAGTAGTGTAGAAATTTTGACTATCTGAACTTTCTGCATTTTGTTGAAGCCCTCGAACAATTTAGAAATTGCAATGCACTATTGTCACTTCTCTTCAATTTCTTACGCAGTATCCTACAGAATATTTTGAAAGTTTTGCCTAAACCTCTGCTTTACATTTTCCATGTTCTTATGTTGTAGAGTTGAAAAATTTTGTATTATTTTCTAAAACCGAGAGTGATAAAATCAAAGATTTTTTAATTATAGAAAATGTATGCGCATATATCCATCTAGTGCATAATTGGCTCCAATCTATTGATTGTTGAATGCGAATAATTATGATTGATTGATTGGTATGTCTAATAATTGCATTTGATTGATGGCTGGTATCGAACAATTATAATTAATTAATTGTTTGATTTCTGGTTTTGTTGCAATATTGTTTACTGGTTGGTGACGGGATGAAAAACGAGCTAAGACAATGTAATCAGAGCATAAATATCATTCATTATTCGCCTATCGAGCAAAAAATTTGTGAGTGCGATCAATCTATACTCCTTGCGCAATTAAATGGGAACCGCACTACGCAAACTTAACATAGCTATGCTTAAACTATATAGGATTACAGATGAGTGTCGGGTAGGGCTTCGTGAATTTTAAGTCTTGACTCGAAATAAAATATAGCCTGAACTCGAGGTCAGGCTGAGTTGGGATTTCCAGCTCAAAACCCAACATGAAGTTGTCAGAACCCGACCCGACCGGACGAAATTAGTCTAAAACCATTTATGATTTTATCATAATACTCGCATGACCAAAAATCGATCGCATTAAAAAACAGGGTAACTTTGATTTCCTAGAGCCTGATCGTCCAAGGTTCAAGTCGACCATGTCCCAGGTTCAAGCTGTCATGAAAGGCCTCCAAACTTAACTTTGCGACATCCTTAATTAAACACTTCACCGCCTTATTCTAACTACGTTGACAAAACGACAAAATCGTAGAATGTAAGAAAAATAAAAATAAATTCAATGAAATTGTCATCAAATTCTATTAAGTGCGCAATTACAGCAGCAGTTAGCACTGTATTAGCTGTTAATTGTCTGTTTTTGAAGTTCTTGGGCTTCAAGTGTAGGAATCTATTCATCGCTTTGACATATCAGTGAAAAATCATTTTAATTCCACTGCGATGTTGCATTAGACTGGTATATTCCATTTTGTGAAATTAGAGACTTGTGTCAGAAGAAAGTAGAAAAGCAGTATGTGCAAAGCAGAGATGGAATCGGCCGAGATTATCAGAGCGGTTAAGTCTGGTAACTGACTTAAGTAACTGGGAGATCGCTTTCCGGCCAACATAAGTCCAACTTTAGGTCGGCATCAGGTCGATTTAATGCTATAGATTCAGACCAGTATTCAACCGCGGCTTCAGGCCGCTTTGATGCAGTGTTCTGATTGTTTTTATTCAAGTAACTACATGTAGGCCGATGTCACGGCAATTATAATGTGAAATTACATTATAATTTTCAAAAAACATACAATCATAATAATGCCAATCAATCACATCTAATTGTGCCACTTGGCAGTGTTCTGCATGAATGATCAAATGAATAAGAGAAAGTTCACACGCGAAATATATTACATCGTGAATCTCATGCAACAGAGCAACCCTTTAGAAGTGAATAAGTGATAGTTATCGCACTCTAGGATTCGTCGAGACCGAAGGTCAAGACGAATCCTAGAGTGCGATAACTACTTTATTGCTTGACAGCGCGGCGGAGACGATTTGCACGGTTTCAGCACGCTGTCATACTTTTACACTTCAATCAACCATTTAGAAAATTAAGTAGAGCGAACGCTTCAATCTATTCATCTTGTCAAAACTGTTAATCAATCTGAAACAGAGCTACCGATAGAACGCTAAGTTAGCATCATCATAGCGTCAACCATTGATAACAATTATTCGATTTCTATGGCTTAGAATAGAAATGTAATGGTTTACCAATTGCTCCATTATAGAGTTCTAAAAGATAGCGCTATCTTAGCGTTGTCAAAGCGTTGTTTATCAAAATATCTCGCAAGTGTTTCAGATTAGCTCTATGCTTAATGCAGACATTAAATAATAGACTAGAATAACTTTTGCGATGATACTTGGGCTAACCATTGAAAATCTCACCGTCAGGACGCTAAGTTAGCGTCTTTATAGCGCAATCTTTCATGAAACGACGCTACGTAAATTAGAATGAGCGTTGCAGTAGAACTTTTTGACAATAAACGGCAGATAAAGCGATTTTCATTTATGATTTGTATGGACTGTTTTAGCTCGAATCAGGCAATTTATTGTTTACTCAGCGTATTATGGACAATGACTTTTCATCTGATAAATAATCATAAATAACATAAATAAGAGCTGAAAGTGCAGTTATTGAAGACTGAGCTTGTTTTTGACATTAATTTAATAAACGCATCTCATGGCCACTATGAAATGATTAGTGGCATCTATTTTAGGACAATCTATTGGAAATGGAGCGGTTTAGCTTTGTTAGTACACAAGAAATTGAGGCTAGTGTGCAGAGGTCGGTTCCCGAGAATACCCGAAGAGCAAACGTTTCTGCCCTTAGGGTGTACGAGGAATGGGCAGCTGCAAGAAATATGACTTTTGATGAGTGCCAATATCCAGATCTCTCAAGCTTGCCAAATGTGGGCACAGATCTCCTTATTCGAGTATTGTCTCATTTTGCTTATGAGATTCGCCGCAAAGACGGCAAGGAGTACCCACCATCATCTATTTATGGCATCATGTGTGGCGTCATGCGCTACCTGAGAGACGACTGCAACCGCCCTGACCTCAACTTTTTCAATCAAAGTAACAAAGAGTTCCACTATCTACGACGCTGCATCGACTCGCGGATGCAAGAGCTGACAAGCAAAGGCGTCGGAATCTGCAAGAAGCGGGCTGACCCTGTTGCTACTGATGACGAAGAAAAACTATGGCGCTCAAATGTATTTTCTACGAAAACCAGTCGAGGGTTGCTGTCTGCCGTCTACTTTTACACCAGCAAAGTGTTTGGTCTTCGTTCTCGTGACGAGCACCGAAGCCTGACAATGGACCAATTTGTTTTTGGTGAAGATGCCGCTGGTCGTTTCGTTCGGTTCCTGGGCAAAGTAAAAATAATCGAGGTGGACTGCAGCACCGTCATGTAGCTGTTAAGGATCTGAAGCAGTACGATTCTAATTTCCCTGAATCAACGTACAAGCTGATTCAGACTTACTTCGAAGCTCTGAAGCGGTGCGGCATTCAGGAGGGCGCGTTCTATCGCAGACCGTTGCAGCCAATCGCTGGAAAAATCCGATACGCCAAAGTGTCGATTGATGTCAATTCCATCTCCCAGTTACTGCCCAATGCTGCTTAGCTGCCGGTTTGAAAGGGAATCTCACGGGTCACTCCGGGAAGGTATCCTGTGCTACCGCATTGTTCCAGTCGGACGTGGATGAGCAACTCATCAAGGAACGCACTGGACTTCGAAGTGATGCGGTGCGAATTTACAAAAGGACCGCGATAGAGCAGCAGCGGAACATAAGTCGACTTCTTTACTATTCGCCGTCAAACAAGAAAGTGACCATAATGTCCACATTTCACTTATCACTTACTGATAAGAACTTTTCTTTGATTGTATTGTCTGACTTGATATGACATTCAGAATAAATGATTTCTAATGGAATTCCCGCGTTTTGCTTTACATTATCACAGGGAAAAATAATAACCAAATATCAATGTACTGACTTATCAGATTGCTCCATTGTAGAGTTATTGAAGTGAACGCTATCGTAGCGTCATCATAGTGTCAACCATTGATAACAATTCGATTTCCGTAGCTCAAAATAGCAATGCACTGGCTTGCCAATCGCTCTTTTGTAAAAGGTCTTGAAGTGAACGCTATTTTAGCGTTATCATAGCGCTAAGCAATTGGTAAGTGCTTCAGAATAACTATACTTTACCATCGTAAATATCAATTGTTCTATTTCTATGTCCTGAAATGGACAGCTGCATACAACGAAAACATTGCATACAATCACAGTGCAATGAGAAATTTTGACAGCCATGCAGCGATAAATTCTTTGATCATATTTATCGCACGATGAGGGTCATTTATCGTTCGTCGAGCAATAAGAGGGGTAATTCGCCCCCAGAGTATAAATGCCCTTCAGAGCTCGTTGGATGGGGTTAAATCTGCCATAGACAGGTGGAACCCAAATATCTGAAACACGCTACGTCGTGGCTTTACTTGCTTAGACTCCATTTAATCATTGATTTCGTTGATTTGACAGAATGGTAAGGGAGCGACCGGTGACTGAGTTTTCCCACAGAATGAATGTTCCATACAGAGACAAAACTAATAATTGCATATACAGTGTACCTTATATGAATACCGACAAAATATTCACAACAAAATTGCAAATCATCATGATGTGAGTGTTACAACTAATATAACTTATCGGATGTCGTTAACGTGAGAGTAGCTATAGCTATTTTCAAAATAAGTATCAAATTTAGTTTTCAATTTCCAGCGCGGAACTGGTAGAGTTTTGTCGATTGGATTCGTCTGTTGCGGGAAGTGCAACAATGAAAGTCTTTAATAGTACAAGTTTAAAACTCAGAACTGTGGTAATTAATTTTGCGATTGACAGTGACTGTCATTGATGCTTCTGTCATTGAACACAATTGTTTTTTTACTCAAATTGCTTGAACTTTACGATTAACCTCACATCTGCTTACAAGTTAGGAAACTTAAACAGCACGAATAGCCTAAATAAGTCATGCTTCCACGGTGGAACATGGTGTAAACAAACTGGGAGCTATTTGCCGTTAAACTTTTATGTGTTTGTTCCCCTTAGGTTGCGAAAACCTGAATTACAGTACAGATATGCGATTACCTTACGCCACTTCAAATTGCCTGATGAAAGTACATTTCTCTTCAAGATAAACACGAAAAGTCATGTCATTTGTCATACGCACGCTTTCTTCTCTGGAGTTATGCATGTTTACGAAGTAATATAGAATTTCAATGTATCTGAATTTTCCCTAATTGAATCGTTTCGAGCGACATAGGTCAAATTGAAATAGTTTACTTTGAACAGTTTCAATGAAAGCAAGACATATTAGGAAATTCACAATTGCATTGGGACATTGATAAAAGATATATTAATCATTTCGCTAATAGATTCAACGCAAGTATGATATTATCACAAAAAGTGTAGCATCTTTATCTTCGGACTCTTAGAAATTGATATCTGTTCAAAGCATTGGCGATAGGATTAGTTAGACAATGTAAGAATTCCACAGTCCTCAAGGTACACAAGGCTTACACTTTATTCATATCAACATATAGATGAAAAGTAGGATAACATTTTACTGCTGCGGTTCGCCTTTTATATATAGAAAATTGATACAGACCTATTTGAATTTCTGTCTCAATGTTACATTGTCCTTAAATTAGCGTGAACCTTCTTTGATATATCAGATTGAATTAATGTCAATGATAAGGGATTATGTAAACAAACGCGAATGAGTAGCGTATATGAGCATGCAAATAATTTAAATGAACAAACTATTAATTATTTTCTTTTGGCCTATTTTCCGTGTTCTAGGATTATGTTTGTAAATATTGAATTTTGCTTGCTATGTTTTCAGCGTACTTTTAGTATGGCATAATGCAGTTGCCTGGATCTGTGATTTGCATAAAATCGTTCTTTGAATCTTTAGTGAGTGAAATCATTCCAAGATGCCATTCATAAGTAGATTCATTGAATTGAAATATTGATAAACATGTCTGGTAGCAAAGTAAGCGGATGCACAAAAGAATTGTGTATTATTCGAAAACACTACATTCAATGTAATTTATAGGCGCACATGCGAAATGCCGTGTCCATCGGATAGTTGTGCGTGGTATGTAAAGAAGTCAAATATTGGGTTGTGCCTCAATCACATTACTAAGCGACAATGGAAATACTAACTTCAACCAATTCTCCTACGGGAAAGCCCTTCAATCTATTAATCTACAGCACTTTCAATTTTCAATTAAGTTCGAATCTCCAAACTATCTTTCTCCTCAAATGAATCAAATCAAGGCGCTTTCAAAGCAAAACTTAGAGAGAAGCCCGTGATCTTTAGTTTGTCAATAAAATCTTTTATATGTATTGATCAAGTACAATCAATGGGACACAGCATAGAACAATGAGGCCATCACGACAATTCAAAATTCCAGATGGATATACGAGTGAGATTGCCTGGTAATAATCAATATAGGAGAGGGAATTAGACTAAAAGCAGTTTAATTCATCTTTAAGATAAGTTTTAATCTGCTTCAGTCAACCATTAACTTTACATGCAAACGGGTGTTCCAAAATTCTTAGTTTATTACTCTGTTATTTTAGATGGCTCCAAAGGCGCCAAAATCCACGTATAATTGAAAATATAATTTCAAGCAGATGGCCGTCAGGGCCAGAGACACTTGGAAAAGACCATAAGCCATAAACCACAAGCTGCTGCTTTGAGTATGCTGACGCACGAGAAAATGTCATTAGCAATGGCTCATGACTTATGCCTTAAGGCTTCGATCGATCATTAAACGAAGTAGTGAAAATGGTCTATGGATTATCCTGTGTGCCTAAATCGTCTGCGCTTGTGGTCTGATAATAGATTTTTTTATTTTCCATACAAAGCCGAATAATGCTGCATGAATAACAGTAGTAAAGTAATTGCATAATGTTGCTTAAGATGAATTGTGATAATAGTAATCAACTTTCCTTTGGAAGACTTTTTTTCAGTTTCACCTCTTGAAAATTCAACTTTTATTGTTTTATTGAAGTAATATACTTCATAAGTGAATGAATGATATTTACAAAGTAATTTCGTTTCTGTTACTTCCCATGCAAGATACTTCAAGAAAATTATTTCATGATTCATTCAAGACGCTTCGATCATTTCCTGATCAGTGGAATCAGAGACAACTTCGCTATAATTCTCAGCCTCTTATTCACTGCGCACTAACTTCATCAATCGTTTCTCCGATGCTTTTGCAACTGTTATAATGACCTCATCCAATGCGCAGATAACCAGAAATGATTGAACCTCCTCTCAATCACAGACAGTATAACATCTCTTCGTAGTTTCGATGTGAGTACAAGTCGAAATTTGGCGATGCTAGAAATTGGAATTTGCGCCCAAGTTCTTCTGGCATGCCTTTGGGAAATATCAGGGATGCAAACTTTTCAAATTCTCGCCGTATAGCATTAAAAGCCAACAAAAAACTCAATTCATAACTCCACGCACGAAGGATAGAAAGGCAAATATAGTAAATTAGATTACTGAATCTTTATTACAATGCAATAATTGCGAGTTAGATGTAGACGTGTTGGGAATTCGAGATTGGATACAATTGGTGTGCCCAAATGATAAATGCAAATTAAATTAAACCATTGACATGTCGATTTTAATGGATTATTGAAATACAAACTAAGTGAATAAGTTAACATACTACTGCCGACATGTGGAAATCAAGCCTGATAGTTTAAAGCATACTCACGAAAAGCGCCATAACTAAAGCAGCTGAAACCCGTGTCATAACACCGCCTCCCATTATGAATAAAATTAAATTAAGATAATGCTATATAATTGAACTTATATATTGCACCATTTACTTGTTCATTTTATAGCTACAGAAATATCTATGAATTCTATTATTTAATAGTTCTCTACCTCTTTTAGTGGTGACCCTCGAATAGCTCAAAAACTGATGGAAGCATCACATGACCCCAAAGATATGAAGCAGCATTTTACTAGCACAAAAATAACGCATGCATGAAGAAACTTTATTAGACAGATTGCAAATTGACGTGCTCTAACTTGCAGTAGGCTATGTGTTTGCAATTTAATAAGAAAGTTGACACTGCAATTTTTCAATTAACTCATCGATTCAAGGAACGCGTTTTCAGTTAATGCCAACCGCAGATCACTTTCCATCTAAAAGCGATTCCTCGTCTTGAACTTAACTGTGTTGAGAGAGCTGAATGCAGTCTCACAAGACCACGTCGAAACGATTGGAACACCTCAGAAGCAGTTGCCGCTGGATATTTCGGTAGTCGCAACCTCGGAAGAAGAGCCGTCAAAGAAAGGGAATCGCTGATGCTTCCGCAGTCACAGTGAAAGTAGAGACAATCCATTGAAAGGGGTCATACTTTGGATGAAAATAATGGAACAATCCTTCTCTTAAAACAAGAAAAAACTGGAAGGAAGGTCTAGCATGTTAACTGCCGCAAATCAATTAGCAGATCAATTTGCGACCACCTCAGAAAGCTTGCACAATGTGGGGTCGTGACTCATATGTTTGGAACTGATTATGGATCATAGCATTCATGAACATCCGTGGATGCACCTATGCAAGCCACCGTGCCATGGCCTTATTTTTACTTATTTTGCCTTTTAACAAATGCCATGTTCCCTTAAGGCCCCTGCCAATCTTTCGTTTACCCGAAGTTTGTGGGTCAATATAGCGACCGGAAAACCAAAGCAAAGCTGATTATTTTTACAAACCTTAACGAGCAAATTTCAGCTTTCGCAGAATGTACTACATGTGGATGCTCGACTGTTTAGCAAGCATCCATAAGTTAATGATTCATTCGACTATTATTGTTTTGTTATTGCATACTTCCCCGGAGACTTTGTGAACTGTAGGCAATTAACTGAGATATCGAGACAAACTTTTGAAAAGTACATGCATTTTCCATAAAGTACATAAGTTTTAGTTATAATGGGAGACATTATTTCATAGCGTCTGTACACAGCATGGGAAGTTCTCTTAATCTCTTCCAGCGGTTACATTAAACGAGCACAGTAGTTTCCACAGATCGGATATCTTGTCCTAAACCTCTTCATATAATTCCTTCTGAATCTGTGTTATATACATCGTTCAAATAGCTCTCTCTCATCGTAGGCCTGAAATAGTCTCACTTAAGGAAAATGTCTGGAGAATTTATCGCATCTCGTTGAGAAAATTGCCACTATGGATTTCAACTAAGGAGAAAGTTAATTATGAGCGAACTAAAGATAGATTTGCAACTGATATAGATTTGTTAATGCATAAGACTTTACATTGTTCTACTAACACCATGAATTTTGCATTTTTAAAATGTACATTAGGTGACAGCTTGCCTATTATCCCTGCGGAAGTCATAAGACGAAAAGTTTTTATAATAGGTGATTTTATCATTATTTTCAATGAGCGGATCTTCTCTCATATACTTGACTTATAGCAAAGGTCTACATGGTTGCGAAACAATTGAATATCTAGTGTTTTCAAAAGGCAGTTTATTGATTATTACTCGTGCATTAATTACAACGAAATGTCAGTAATGTTAAAAAGCTGCATTGCGATCTCGTAACAAATGTTACGTATATGACTGTAATTGTTTAGTAGAATTCAAGAGAAATACGGAAACATCTGCTCATTATTCAAATTGTTTCTTTGGAGCGTGCTGATTCATTAGTACTGATGAGTCTTCTTGCTGCAACAAATCGTTTGGTTAAACTTGTTTTGATAAAAGTTAGGACTTCGTACTCTAACTTCCTTCTCCGCTTTTTGAAACATCTCAATTTCAAGAAGTCTTGGATATTCCTGACATGAACTCTGTAGACTAAATTGTATTGGTGCCACTGTAAAGTTCTTAGTTGCAAGAGACATCTTCAATAAAGAATGCACACCAAATTATGATGAAACATGAAATTCACTAAGTCGTTCTACATGCATGGATGGAAACGAAAATAATATTTGCACACCTTCAATCCGAGATTGGGATTGCTTTTCTTTTATTCAGCATCAGTCATCAGCATCAAAATTTAAATATGATGTATGTGGTGATGGAAACCCAAAGGTCTGAATAGTTTAAAAGATCTTTTCAGTGACAGCTGATGATTATGTACTTTTCGCAATTGACATGTAACTTCTTCCTACATGCAAGTTATTTAAATTTCCGCGTTTTTTTTATTTTGTTAATAATGGCTGATATAGCACAAATTTTCGTCTATTCAGGCAGCTTCATAGATGAAAAGGAAAATACCATGAAAGTTCACCCCTGAAGTGACATTAGTTGTGAAATCACCGCAAGCAGCAAGCAGGGTATTTGCCTTTTTCTAACTTTTCCATTTTATTTATCTAGCACTGTTAACTAGGTTTATGTATTCAATCCTTTTACTCCTTGCACATTTTGTTGTTATGTAATTGTTTTTTGTTCTATTTATACCTCTTATTTTCAATGAAGCATATTAATTTATACACGAAATTATATCTTCTGATGTCTGAATATTTTATTCAATAATTCAATTGAATACAAAAATGCATCACCGATTTGGCTTCATTTTATCTTCTTTTTAATCAGCAACAAAGCAAATTTGCTTGTATGTTTAGTTTATAGCAAGAACTCAATTTCTTGGGAGCATCCAAATTTGTAGTGTCCAACTCTCTAGCGAGCCATGGACAGACAGTGAAATAGAGGTGCTCTGTTCTTAATAGTATTCGCTATGAATAAAACATTAAGACATTTATCAACAAGTCTACATCATAACACCAATCGATTTGTGGTATCTCAAGTATGGTTTATAGAGCATTGTGTGTTTTAAAATCTTGTTTACAGGCGCTTTTTTTAGAAACGTACATAAGGCAAGCATGAGGTTTTTAAAGACATGTCTATAAGCACTGTTTTGGACAGAAAACCATCTTTGAAGACACGATTAGAGATATGGCTTTAGAGCTATGCTTAGAACACAACAAAAATTCGTTTTCAAAAGCACACCTGGTTTTAAAAGAACCTTAAAATTGTTTTTTTTTGTTCCTTTGACAGGAATATAGCCTGAAACAATTATGCACACGAGGTTTTACGTGTACTAAACATTACTGACGATGGAATCCACATGATTTCAAAAAGTAACAAGTATATACTTATAAGGACAGTTTATCAAAGCCAATATTTTTATGTTTGCAGAAACAAATAATGCATTGCGTGTCAATATTTGGAAAAATACAGAAATTCAGAATATGCCGGTGTCATAGAGCAAGTACATTAGGTAGAGCAGCAACTCATCATTAATAAAATTCTCAATGTGTATACAGTTTCGATTTTATAGAATGAACTCGAGTTGAGACCCAGTGCCAAATTAAAGATTTGAAATTTTTCACAGTTTTGAAAAAATTACCACACAATTGACTGATCATGATAGCAATCCAGAAGAAAGAATAGTATTTTACAAATCCTCCGTGTCATGACAACCTTGGAGAGGCAATATTCGTTAAATTAGCTATTCGATGGGTTACTATTGTTTTAATGCTCAGCCTTATAAAGAGTATTTTCTTAAACGTGATCATGACGGAAACTACCTGCCACTGAAAAACCAAAATATCATGATCAAAGACAATGATCACATTAAAGTTTAAAAGATGTAATTGGGTCCACATTACTATTCAGATTCAAGAAATTAAATATATGTTTGGTGAATCACAAAATCGTGTCGATGAAAAGTGAATGAAATACTTGAAATTTCAGCTAAGAACCACAATGAGATCTCAACTTTTTCATGAAGACTTGCACTATGATGTGGTTCATGAAATTTCCTTGATAATTAGCATAATTTCCGTTGAATAAAGATACCTGTTAGCAAATGTTCATTTATTTTGATATCCAACAAGTTTCATACTACTTTTATAGAGGTACCAAATCACTAGTATATAAACACACGAATAATTTGCAAAAATTTAGCTTCACAAAAAGTGATAAAATATTCTTTTAGACCACAAGAACGAAATCTCCACAAAAAACTAAATCTTTTGATATGAAAATTCTCCATGTATTCTGACAATTGTTTGAGTCGACACTCTACCTACAATGCCTATATACTTACTCTATGACCGGTGTGCAGTTTTAACCCATATTACAAAAACAAGTCATACTCTTTTAACAAAAGCTGCTCTCTGTCAACAATGCTTCGACAGCAAGTGTGTTATATTTGATTTCTATAGAATTGTTCAATTGAGTTGGCTAACCGTGTTGCATCAAAATATGTGGAGATTAATGAATTTTGGTAGCTATTATTTATAACTTTTACTTGCTGAATTTGGAATTTTCTCATGAATAAGATGATAGGTCAGGAATAGATGGGAAATGGAGAAAATATGCCAGTGGAACTGACAGCAACAAGAATTGAGCAAACAAAGAGAATCAGGACAAAGCGACCTTTTGGTAATAACTGCGTTGTGAGGACATCAGGAGGCTGAAGTAGCTGCGCTACATCAGATGCTTACAACGCCGAAGAGCAATTGTGTTTAAATGAAACCGATGGTAACATACAAATTATTTATAACTCTCGTCAGTGAACCTCCGTTCTCTATAATATTTGCATAATGGCACTGTCTTCACGCCTTATGCAAAGTTTGGGACAATTGAGTTTCTCTATCTCGGCATTACTGCTTCACAAACGAATGTTTTCGGATTTCGTACAGAATTCGATCGATGACGCGACGCCAGCTGTTGAAAGTAAAAAGAGACGCAATGTCTGTAAAGCCTCTTTTCTTCGCCATTATTGTTTCTTTCGGGTCATAATTAAATCTTTACTTCTCAGGCCGAATTAGCATCTGTTTGCGTTCCCGCGAAACACCAAAGTGCTGATAACGTTCTTTCTTCTCTACGACTCAACAGTTAGTTATCTTAATATTCTATACCAACCTGGCAGTCCGCACCGTACTACAGATACATTGTTCTATTTTCGTCATTACAATTTCATTAGAAGAGTATGTACCCGTATCAGGATGTCTGATTGGAATTGATTAGAAGATGATGGAAATTTACAATGCAATTATAATACATAATTAATATGTTCGATAAGCATTTTTATTCATCCCAATACCACAGTCAACCATTATAAGGAAAAAAAGAAAAGTAGTTTTATATTGCATACAATGAATATACCCAAGTATATAGGGAAGATGCTTTTTGATTGCACTCACTTCAATGGCATTGATTTTTAGATTATTTCTAAAATACGCATTTTATTTTCATTATATTTACATTGTCTTCTATTTCATATACGCATTTGCCATAGCTGTGCATTAAGTTAATTCTAGTTTACTTATGAGATACGCAAATACTCGCAGCATACAAGATGAAATTTCGGCGCGTATTCATTAAAGTCTACTTTAAGTACACTACTAACATGTCGTCTAAGTTAGTGCGCCTGTAACAATGATAAAATGCATGCTGCTTTCTCCAAACACGATGTAAATCGAATAGTTAAGTATTGAGTTGCATCATCATGTGAAAAATGGGAGCATGCTTGAATAGTTAAACTGACCTGTGCACTTATAGCTGAATTATTTAAATATACTCACTCATTCTCTGATGATATGGTCTGTCCATTTCAATTAGACACTTGGCAACTTATTAAGACAAACTAACAGGTTCATAAACAATTAGAATAATAACTGACGTAGATCTTAGAAATTTCTGAATGTTGTCTTGCATAGACTGCACGCAGATTAAGTCAACTAATGCTTACTTCTTTCATGTGAAAGAGACAAGTTGTGTGTTTTATGGGCGATCTTCGTGTGAGAAATATTGTAATGCGAAATAACTTCATATTGATTTGATAAATATTTGACCAATTCTTTCCGTGAATGTTTTCTATTATTAGTTATTAAAGATGTATTCTCCATACTGCAAATAAAAACAACAATTCATCAAATATCGACAGATATAACCACAGTGTATGTTGGGCCTGCTGGGCTCATTACATCAACACTGGATAGGCTCGAACGGAAGCTTGTAGAAAAACGCATGCTTACTCGAAATTGCACATAAATTTGTTCCCCTTAAACACCTTGTTAAACTTGCTAACTCTCTCTCTCTATCTACAAACTGTCTAACTAACCAAAGGATGTCTATATCAATATGGAGTCAATCATGTCAGTTGAAATCTTCTTAAATACACCTACATGTATGACCATTTCCTCAAATGATGGTTTTTAACTTGCAATCATCACGAATAATTAACTGATTTTGAGCTGGACATATAAATAGAATTGCTGCACCTCTAACTTGCAAGCTTTCGGAAAAGCTGAAGTTAGATTTATTCGCCTATACTGTATATATTTAAAATGAATAAATTTTGAACGATCTTGATGTAGATTGCAATAATCCCGGCAATTTTAAACGTCTGTTGTTGACTGATTAATCAACAATTTTTGGTATCCCTGTGGTACCAAATGCTTATCATATTTTATCATTTCAACGGTGAAAAATGCTGCCTAGTCAATAATGTATTCTGCGTAGAAAATTTGCAGCGCTCAGTAAATACAGCATGAAATTGTTTTTCTCTCAAATAATGCTCCTTGATGTATATACTCGCGCTGATAAATGTAGGGTCAAATTTTCGATTTTTTGAATCACATTACGAAGGAAGCAATCAAACATGATGTCGTTCTCAGATATCATTACGGACATCGTAATGATATCTTGACTCGTGATGTAGGGTTGAATTAGATTACAATGTGACACCAAAATTGTACAGATTTATCTTTTATGCGGATGATTTAAGGAGCGATAGATAATTACATTTGAACGGTTAGTTTCAGTGCGAATTACAGTGATTCTTTATTTCTGGATATTGTAGACTATAATGGAAATCAAAGCATTATGCGATTGTTTTTGGACGTATTGGAATAGCCAATTTCAATCTACTCTTTCATATTTTTCACGGTGTTGTCGCTTTCACACTGTAGTATAATTCGACCTTTTTAATCATTTAATAAATTATTCTGTAATAGTGCTCATGTTTTCAGAGGTGAAAATTAAATAATAGATCGATTCTCTTGCAATTATGATTACTAGTATAAAGACAAGTCTATTTGACGTCATGTGATCTTTCCGATGTTTTGGACAGAAGGATATTCTCAAACAGAAAATTGTTGAATTCCAAATTTGAATAAACTCATGTGGACCATTTAAGCACATCACAGCAGTTATTGTTTAACGCGCTTTCAGGAAGTCTAGATTATAAGAATTATGCAATTGTATAAGAGTATATTTCGTCATCCCGTCCACCTCAGATAGAAAAATATTATACGGAGGCCGTTATAATGAAAATAGTCCTTTAAAGCAAGCTACCGGTACAGGCTTGGACATTTTAAGATGTTTCTGACTTTAAATTTCATTTGACGTGGTATTTCATAAATTGCGTCGAAAAGAGAAGTTATGCATGTAGCTGAATGTCATTTGATTAATAATCCAATTAATTAATGAACAATTTAATCAAGTGTGGTGACGCAATTTCTCTTTGATAAGTTCCAATACAGTGAGTAATACATCATTTTCAAACCTAGCTTATTTTTATTTAGAGTAAAGCATTTCATAATTAGGTAGCAATTAATTGAATTTTCCAATGTAATTTTCTTGTTATTCATAGTCTGCATTCAGAAATTTATGTAGATCTACACTTTATAATGCCTTCAGTTGCTGTGTATCTGCACTATGACAATGTCACATGCTCATGAAAAACAAATAATCGATGTATGTATGCCTGATGAAATTCGGGAAGAATTGACATATTGTGAGGTCAGCGGAAAGATTGCTTGCGGCAAGAAACGGCAATCGCGACTACGTATCATGAATTTTGCGAGACGAACGTAAATTTCGCATCTTGCATATAATATGCGATGAAACCTCGAAGTGCACCTAAAGAATTAGTCTAATTGTAGGTCAATTTACTTGATTAAATTTTCTAATTACACAATCTTATTTAATCTGCGATATTCGATAGAAAAAAGTTTGACGTCATATTAACGCCTTCTAAAATGTGTAATATATTTCTTATATCATCAGATAGATCAAGATTTTCGGACATATTGCCATGTCAGCCTAACGACATATTTACTTGCTACATTCGTCACAGCAATTGAGCTTTATGGGAATGTCAGGGATTATTGCGACAGCAAGAGCTGCAGAGAATGACAAAAATGAGTTTATGAATCTGATCTCAATTTAGTATTCTTATAAGTGCTGCATTACTGCATGCCCAGATGATGTCTAGGCGAAAGTGAGTGAGTGTGTGTGTGTGTGTGTGTGTGTGTGAGAGAGAGAGAGAGAGAGAGAGAGAGAGAGAGAGAGAGAGGAAAGCATTCCAACCTAGGTTTTGCATTTAAATGTGATTATATGAGTAAATCATCCTACCAACCATAGTGCCGAAATGATGTGACAGATTTGTGTCTCTTTGATTAGGGAACCACATGATCTTGCTACCGTACTATATTGTTGATATGAACACATCCAAACGGCATCCAAGTTTTAGTTTATGCATACATTGAATTAAATCATTTAACCTGAAATGAATGATTTCGAAGTACATTTTGATGAATGGCGCACTTAATTTTATTGAGCAATTTACATTGCGATGTCTTAATGCATTGTATTAACAGATTTTCTTTTTCTCAACTCGCGCTCTATCTCCACTTGATTTTCCAATGAGCATAAATTTTATGTAATTTGCATGGGAGATAACTGCATTACGCATTCAGGTTGCAGCTAAATACAATGCATACTAAACATCATCATAATTGATTGTATTTTTTAACCTGGCGTCCACTATATTTCGCACGCCTGGGTGATTTTGGTCGTGTTCTAACTTTTTGAATAGATATCTATTCACATATCCCTCTAACAATCTCTCTCTGTCTCTCTTCTCAACAGACGATTATCCCCAACCGCAGCATGCCCTTATTCCCATGCCGCCACCATCAGCTCCGACAATCGTTCTTCCCAGGCCCAACGTTCGTTTCTCAAAATGTCCTCTCTTCTGCAACCTCTTCGCATATTTCTGCTGTCCATTCGGAGCCCTCTGCGCCCTTCCTGGTATAGTTTACGGGATTATGGGTTATTCAGAATACCGCGTACACGACCATGTCTTCTCAGAGCGATACAGTCGTAGGTCTCGTCACTGTGCAATTGCAGCTGTAGTGATGGGTTGTATCTATATTGGCATCGTGATGGCAGTGGTGATTATATTCTCCGAGACTTTCTTTGCTTTTTACAATAAAGCTATGTCGATGAATAGCAACAACAGAAGGTATTCATAAAAACTATATCAATTTAAGGCCTTCGAACATTACATGAGGAATCGTTGAACTATATCTGCAACTGCAATTTATAATGCTAATTTATACCATACGATGTAGGTCATTGACTGATTGCTTTGTAAAAATTATGCTTGCTTCTGTTATTCGTTTGAAAAATATTTATATATTATGTTGTTTGCATTTGAATATAAAGCCAAATGAATGAACAAATCATGGTTTTTGTTAACAGTCATTATAGAGGCAGTGTTTTATAGCGTAATTTGACATAGATAGTACTTAAAGATGATTACCTAATTTCATTTCAAAAACATTCAGCAAAAAATTTCACCACAAAACACAGTCAAATTAATATAAAATGAATGCATTCTGTAAAATATTAATGCATTCTAGAGCCATCGCATTGGAACATTACGTTTCACACATTCTATTCGGTTTGATAAACATGATAAAATCTGCATGTTAAAATGTCTAATGAACATGATAAATTCACATGTTCAGAGTAAATCAAGGAATTATCCAGCACAGTGAAATTACCATGGGAATAACTAAATTGACCTATGGAGCGATCCATAGACTACGCGCAATTTCACTGAATAAGTATAAGCCTACTGGTAATGAAGGAAACAAAGTAACAGTTAACACTGATTTCTAAAAAATCCTACGCAAAGACTGTGGAAATAGATCATTGCTAATTTTCAGTTGTAGTCCGATTGATATATGTTGGTATCCAATTAAGGTTAGCAAATGCAGACCCCAAATTGGCATTTTCGAAAAGATTCTGAAATTGATTTAGAGTTTTCGCAAATATCTTAATTCGAAAAGATTCTCGATGAAATTTCGCTGGCTACTGATGAGGCGAACTTTTTGATGTGGCAAAAATGAACTACTGTACGTAAATGAAACAGAATAAAAAATGTGGTTTACAGGAATGAACATCGAATTGGCTGAAACATCGCTAATTTGCATTGTTCATCGTAAAATCCTGTGCCAGTAGGAGCAGAGCTTCGAACTATCCAGAATTAGTCATGAGTTGAACCAATAATCGAAAATGAGATCAAGGACCATTGTACTAACCTCAAGCGCTTGAAATTATCACATAGCTTTCAAGACTAGCACGAAACATCTAGCTAACCATCCATGAGAAGCCAATTGCACCGGCGGATTTCTGCATACTGAAATTAAAAAGGAACTCATTTACATTAATTTATTGAATTATGAACAACAATAATTTTCAAAAATTGTCATGGGATTCTCTAAACGTCGTATATTGTGCATAGTTCTCGAACATGCGTGAAAATTGTGTTGTCTATTTGATCATGTCTCTAGTGATTTGGTTGAAGCAAAAATACAGGCTACCGTTATTTCTTTTTTTTGGTTGAGCATTTATTGACAAGAAAATAGAAATTGAGGGACTAGCTATAGTGTCATGAAGATAAAAACTTTCTATCAAATTTTCTGTCCTGGAAATTGTTTTCAACAGCAGTAATTTAAAGTGCAGTGGGATTGGTCTAAAGTGCAGTCAAGATAAAATTCCCGCAAATGCTAAGATGAATTTTTGTCCGTATGATGTTCTCTGTTTTGTTTTAGCATTGAATGAATTGCTCATGCATGGTTCAAAGACTGTTGTAGCTTTAGTTCAGTGATTTAATTTTTACTTCTTCATCGTGTTGCATGATCGAAGAGAAAATCTATTGCAGTGTGTTTCAATCAGTTAGTTGATGATAAATAACTGACTTTCATGGGACTACTGATGTTCCCGTTTCAGTTAATAAATCCTTATTTAAATTACGAAGTCCTGCTTAGACGAAATATAGAATTTTTACTAGATTTTAATGTTCGATTACATTTGTTTTATCCATTTGCCATTTTTCAAGTCATTGATAATTTGTCTTTCTCAGATGGCGAGGCTACACGTAAAAATTCCCACATTTTCTTAAATGATTGATGATTTAAAGTTTATAAATGATTGAAAATTCACTATCCAAGTCTCAGAAGTGATTATCACCTAAAATAAACCTTTCATTTAGCTCTAAATAAAGGCAATATAAAATTATTCTGGCGCCTTCTATATTTCCAAGCTTTCTCTTTATAGTTATTGGTCATGTGAATGAAATGTTTGAAAATGTGCAGCAGAGTTTATTAACAGTCTATTCTCCCACGCCGCTTCCAGCAGTGAAATTTCCGTTTCATTGTGTAGAGACGTCAGGGAAGGTAGACGTTGTTGAAACCGTTCCCTATCGTCCACATCAAAACAATAAACGATATATCCACTTTGATTTATTTCCGTTGTAATGGAAACGTAATTGGTGTGGAAATTTTACGTACAATTGAGACGACGAATCCTTAACTATGGAAAATGTGTGATAATTCTCATTGATGGATCGGATAAATACTGATACAATTTTCATTCTGACTCTCAACATTGCAGTACATTTCTACAGTCACTGTTTTGTGATCATAATTAATGCTTTGTTTGAAAAGTGCAAACTTTTGTGAATTAATTTTCTGTACAAAGCAAATTTATCCTATCATTTCTATGAACATTTATGCTGGATGCTAGTGCAGTGACTTCATTGGTGGATTGCTCGCTCTACGTCCACAGGTGCTGGTTACTAGGCGTCAGACATGAGTCTAAGAGTACATAGCATTCCTGCTTGGCACTCAGAGTATAAACATGGCATACCCTGCAGCGCACAGCAGTTGTTACAAATTAATTTTGTAATTAATTCATTCCTAATAAAGTTGCTATTTGATAGCTAATTGGATAATTGTTTGATATAAGGATTTGCAACGCAATTAAATTTATTACATTGTTTAACTCATTTATATTACATTCGCCAAGATATGGAAAGCACATGCATGCAATTCACAGATAAGTTGAAAAAGTTATGAAAGAAAATTCTCCATGTTTATGCACGTATTTTAGAGCTGTTTTCCATTCACAAACAATCTTGTCATCGAAACCTTATTGTGCTCAAAATGACTTCTCAGACAACTATTTTATCATCATGATTAGCAATCATCAAGGGGATTTATAACAAAAATTCAGTAAATTTTCTAGCCCTTCGAAAATGCGAATAAATTAAGATCTAAATTTTTGTATTTCTATTCATAGTAATGTATTTCTTGCTCAGATGGCATTCATTGCACTTGCTAACCAATTTTTTTGTTGGAGGATTTAAGTGAGTCAGAACAAGTACATGTACAAGTCATTTTTGGAAAGACTGTAATCAGACCCGCACATTAGTACTCCAAATGTAAGGACAATCCGCTTTTAATGATCTTCAATAGCTTTATCCTTGTTCAATTGACTTGAATACGATTTGACCGGAGTACAGGTTCCTAGCATGCAAGGACAACCCACTTTCAAAGAAAGGTTTCTCGATGCGTGCCCGTTCACATTGCAGCTTCTTGAGAAAACGCACACAATTATTTCATCGGCAGTCATCAAATCACAATGACGTGTTCTGTATTTTAAGATTTAGTAAAAGTAAGTTTAGTGCATCAAATTAAGGTAGAATCACGTTTCTTAAAAATGAACATTGACGATGATACATACATATGGGTCGGCAATCCAGGGAATCATAGATAGGGAACAGGGCAGCATCGCTATCTGTTCCCTTGGCAATTAATATTCATGTCTGCATACACAAAATGTGTGCAACATACAGGCTTTTATGGATAGCCAAAGGCCAAAATTGCTTATTTTAAAATCATGATAATGAAGTTGTCTAGACATGCACGATATTTTTCAGTCAAAATCTATCTTGATTGACTTTCGACCATTGCATTCGGACTATGTCATTCCCCAAGCGTAAATGTCTCAGCATTGAAGAAAGATATAAATTATTGACAATGTATTGATTATTATCATAGAAACTGACATTAACTTTTCAGCAGGTTCAAACCTTTATCAGAATGAATCAAAGCTGCGAAATGAAGCTGTCTAACCATGAGCTTAAGCGTTAAATTGCTTAGTCCGCATAATTATATAATGCATATGCTTTAAAGCTGTGTAGCATGCCAATATTTATGCGAATTTATTGACTTATACTAAACTAACTTGACTTGAACTGCTGACTTTAGACTAAAAATTAGCGTACAAAACCTTTTGCATTATGGAACATTATAAACGTGAAACATCGCATGCTCTATTTGTACAAAAATGCCCTACAAATCTTAAATGCTAAGAACAGAAGTAGAAATCAAAATAAAAAAATTACAGAATAACCTGCATATAAGAACAACTCTTTGACAAGACATTTTGTCTTCTTTACATGCGGGTTCTACTCCATGTCTGGCATGCTTTGAACCAATTTTCAACTGAACAATGCTTGCAGAATCAAGCAGAGATTGAACAACAAATTGATATTAACTTGCATGCAATTTATTTTAAGCTATTTGTTGTTGGTTTTGCATTCCTCATATGATGTCGAATGTTCCAGCTCATTAGTAATTGCTTATTATTTTAGTTTAGTATATGCACCGCCTCTTGACTACTGCAATTGTATTTTGTTTATGATCTATCACTTGCGTTGCACCTACACCATTGATCATATATACTGTATATATTTGGATCGAAATGTGATCTTCTACTGTAGTTCACTTCAAGGTCAAAATCAAGGCGTGCACATTGAAATCTGCAAAGAGTATCCTATCCCTCAACTTGTATTTACTGATATTGATATCCTCGCATTATCGCCAGTAAATCAGGATGAGTTTGATGCAGTGAGAATGACCTTTTGCACTTGATGTGTTCTACATCCCGCAAAATTTGTCGCAATTATAGTCGTAAACTTCTACTAACAAAAGTTTCTATCGTCATGAAATCATCGATTGCATTAATCAATGACATCAAACGTCTCATGCAATATGATCATAAACGTACCCTAAAATTTTGAGATCTCAAATAAAGTTTAATGGATTGATTCATTGATCTGAAGTCGGAAGGAATAAAAGTGGCTATCAGAGGAGCAATTCTCTCCTTATTTTTGTTAATCTAATTTCAAACCTCCAAATCAATTTTGATTCACATTCAAACATATCTAGATTCAATACAAGCGCCGACTTACCGATATTCCTATAAGCTCCAAACCCGTCAATTGACGATTGCTTATCATAGCCACTATTTATGTATTTTTTCTGTTCAAGAATACCGTAAAAATCTATTCTCTAAACAACTACAGTATCACACACCTATGCTACATAAAGCCAAAATGAAAATGATGCAATTCATTCAATAGGCCTATTTATTTTGATTGCTGAAAGTGAATATTTTTATTCTATCTCATCAGTCAGATTCAGGTATCTTATTTTGTACGTTACTGCATGTAATCAAACAGTAGATAGTTGGATTTTGGTTAACTCGCTAGAGCAGACCGTAAACAACTTAGCTAGGCGGACAACGGTCCATACGACGGACACTGTCGAGGCATAGCAACACCGACGACACTAGGGATTCCCTAGAGACCTGAGCTTTTTCACACCCTTTGAGACCTGAGGAAGTTTTACAAATTTGTGGTTTAACTTCTTGAATCGATATCAATCACCGGGAGAGTTGATTTCCCGTGAAACAATGATGTCTACGTGTGGCACATCGATATAGCTAATCCTTTGACTGTCTTTGAGCCCTCTTAGTAAACACATGCGGAAAAGTGGTGTTTTTATAATTCAACGACATTTAGCACAGCATCTGTTGTACTAGGAGGCGGTTACGATGCTTTCTGGCACTATAAAACCTCAGATAGTTAATTTTAGTTAAATTGATCTACTCTATGCAGCAGTACCTTTACATTTGTCCGCTTTTCAAATTTATCCATCCCTATCGGAAATAGGCCTACACAGTGTCATAATTGCTACACTTTTAGACCCTCAAGATAGCTATAGAGATCACAAACTCGTCAATTGCTGCTGTGAAAACTTTGGCAACAGTCTGCTTTTAGTTTTGAAATATGAAAATAATGATGGCTTCCATCTTGAACATTGATTTATGCCGAGTTGTTTATGTAGGCTGACCAGCTGTTCGCTATCATTATGCGAAAGCAAATAATTCGCATTTTGCGATCCTCTAACACAGTGCACATACACGAGCATGATATAAGCAATGAATAAATGAAGTGCACTCATCATGCATCATCGTGGACATGCACAAAATCATTTTTCATCTGATGAAAAAAAAATTTATGGGAATTTCTACACCCTCTGAGACCTGAGGAAGGGTCCAGTGGACCTCCTTGGCCTTTCTACCATAATTCTACTGACTCAATTGACATGAAATGACACATGCAGAATCACTGTCAAATATAATGATTTTACATGGGCATGATCCTCAGCACAAAAAGTTAAAAAGAAAAATATTTATTCTAATGCAACTTATTATTTTCTGCAATGATAAAAAATGAGTAATAAATTATTGGAGGACTTTGATAATTAATTATCATTGCGATAAAAACAATACAAGAATATCACATGAGATTATTACAGATCTCATTATGTAAGGAATGAAAAAGCATGAAATCAATTTTTTAATCAATAGCAATTGATATCGTAATAACCGTCAATTGACGCTATCGGCGTTTTAAGGTATGGAGACCCGTGTTTCATATGTCTATGTAATTTTTCAATAGCCACAAGATCTTTCTGTAATGATACTGTATATAAAAAATGTCATGAAAGGAAAATGGAAGCCAACACCTGGTTCAAAGTTAGGAACATTATAATTCCTAAAATCGTTAACTGACGATTGTTCGGCGCTTCTAGTTTTAAGGAGGAAAATACAGTAATTTCCAAATACAAAATTTCCAGCAACCATCGCCGTAGCTTGTTCTAATACCAGACTACTCTAATAAATTTGCTTGGAGAGCGTATACTTCTATTTCATTGTCTTTTCATACATTTGCACAAGTTGTAAAAAATGCTATAAACCGGCTTTAGCACGACAGGGACAATATTGATGCTAGTTCAAGGAGACACGACACTAATACAGCCAATTGAGATTAATCATGATGAGAGCGAACACTATTTGGTAATATCAAGAGGCTTCTGGCTCAGATTAATATTATTCGCAGGCATAAAAAATGTACGTGTGTCGGCGCGCACGTTAAAATGATGATGCTGGCATTAAAATGTTACTGCATTGTAAAACTTATCATTCTGCGCCGTGTACACAGAGTTTTCTTTCTTCATGACGCCTTACTCTGAAGTATCCCTAGTTCTTGTGATCTTAGTCATAAGACATGACGCTTCCTGCACTCATAAAGTTCATTCACACCGGACGCGTAGTGGCGAAGCGCGTCCTCACGCGTCAGAATTTTCGTTCTGCTAGAAATCACAAAAATCATGCTGAATCAGTTATTTAAATACAATGTATTTTCCAAAAAAAATTTTGAAACACGTTATGTCGATATTTGCTGTTCAACTGAATAATTTCGGAATTTAATTCTAACTTGTCAAGAAATTATGAGCTTAGTTTTGAAGACAAGCTAAAATTGTGAAGACGTCAAAAATTAATGACCAAAAGGAAGGGTACCACGATTTTATTGGTACCATTCCCAACCTCGAGCAATGTCTAGACAGTCCTTTGCGTTTGCATAAAAATTATTTTTTTTCTAAAAAGAAAGTGGCGTTTTGAAATCTCCTATGATGTTAGTTATTCTAATGATTCCATAGCATGCAGTAAAGCGATGAGAAACAACACTATTCGTAAAAAAAGTTTCTCCTTCTTTAGGTCTAGCAAAACCTGGTTTACGTCAATGTGCTGCATGATGCTATTTGCATAAAAGTGTATATACTGTAGGTTTATTTGTATATCAACAATCAATATAGCAAATCGTTTCAACTACAAAATATTGAGTGATTTTGATAGTTAAGAGGTTGAGAACATTTTACAAAATCTTCTCAAAACCTCTCAAGATGAATACGATGTTTTTCTCTTGAACACCAATACAATGCGACACGAACACGATCACGAAAGTCCATATTCAATTGAAAACTTTCAGGTTTACAAAATGCATGCACATACACACATGTTGTATAACGCAGAAAATCTCTAAAATTCAATAGTCGCCTAAACTGTAGGTTGACCTTTTTCCATCAAAAATTGTATAGAAATATGAAGGTTTGTTAATCAATTAGTGCCGCTACCCTATCAGATTATGCACACATTTTCATCACTGTAAATCGCTGGATACGAATATTACAAGTACATGCATGTGTAAATTGCTGCCACTGTCACATGCAGCTTAAAAAGCAACATGATACAAAATGCTCGTCCATTTTTAAGCATGTGTTGTAATGTTTACAGAAAAATGGCTTGCTTTTCTAAATTTTTGGTATGTAAAACTCCTCAGTGATTGGCTGATTTACGAATAATAAGTACCAAATTGTATTTGCATCGGCATTAGTAAATATCATGCATCACCTGCTTTTGATAATTTTCTCATGTTTCTGCAGGTAGCTGAGTTGCTACATCGACTGCTGATAATTCTTTGAATTCCTTCTCTTTTAGAAAATAATTATCCTCGACCGCAGCATACACTTGTCACGATGCCTCCTCAGAATGTGCAGCCGCTAATAGCTCATCCCGACGTGACATATTCAAAGTTTCCCATCTTTTTTAACATTTATGCCTTCCTGTGCTGTCCTTTCGGTTCTCTTTGTGCACTCTCGGGACTTGCAACGGCCGTTATGGGCTACTCCGAATATCGGCTACACGACGCCGATCGCGCTGAACGCTACAATCGTCGCGCTAGAAACTGTGCTTTTGTGAGCGTTGGTTTTGGAATATTTTGCATAGCTGTAATTATCACCGTCAACGTTGGATTTTATTGGTGGAAAATTTCCGCAGAATATCACATTGAAACGAATCGTGACTATTGAGGACACGAATTTCTTCGATTATTGGTGCCAACAAATTGCCGACGCCTGGAGCTTTGGTCAGGATTCTTGAAGTTTTGTGATGTCAACAAAGAAATATCACCAGTTGACGGACGCATTTATGGAGATCTGTGATCAGTGATTGCATTTCACTAACACATTGCGATTAACGATTATTTCACCAGAGATATTGAGTTTTAAGACTTTCTTTATTATTCAGATAGCAATAGAATACACTTCTTCTGCTTGCACAAAGCTAACAAGAAAAGCTAAAATTTGATTTCAATGGTGAAGAGAAAACCGAAGATGTTTTTAGAAATGAGTGAGATTTTTAGTTATCTGTTGAATGTTCATGGAAGTACTTTTTATCCAACGAAAGTTCCTGTCTTGGAACCAAGAAATTAGTGTACAAATGTAGCTTCCAACGCTTTTATAAATTCAACCTCATTGCCATACTCTATGTTTTCATTTGAGAAATGACTTTGTCATCAATATTATTGTCAATAAATTAAACAAATTTTTAATAAAAACAAAGGAAAGCGAATTAGCATTCTTAAAATTCTTCAAATTGAGAGCCACGCTTTTTGCATTTAGTATGAGAGAAGCATGTAATAATGCATAAATTATACGAACTAGGCTCCTTATCTCGTTATCTTAATATCAAAGAAACAGCATCATACGTCCGTGTGATGTGTTACATGCAGGATCTTCACTTCACTGTTCTAGAAAATCAATTCAGTGTTAAGCTTCTATGGATCATTTAGTAACTCTTGAGATGTTCAATGCTGCATTTGATTCTCTTACAATGTTTGAATTTTGATAATCCAACATAGAATCGGGAGAATGGAAATGCGAAATTTTTTAGTCCAGCAGATTGACTCAACATCGAATTCAACCAAATCTTTCGATGTATGTATTGTAAAGATGGATTGTTAACGTATTTCCGCGTCTCTAAGCGTTTTGTGGATCCAATGCAGGGATAGTTAAATCTTCATGGACTAGACGCTTTTATATGCTGTCATAAGCGAGTACTGAATAGCTACACTTCTATTGTTAAAAGAATAATAAAAGCTTTTTGATGATATGTATGCTATTATCAGAATTTCATTTATCAATGAAGGAAATGGAAAACGACAGTGAATTCCTCCAAAGAAAATTGAAATGTCGCATCTGAACTCTTATCTCAATTTTATGAGGAAAGTTAACAAATTTAATCCATTAGATTTAGAACTCTTCGTCCAAACTATTTTTAATCATGCATGAGTCTGGCTTTAGAAACATGCACAAATCTGTAGCCGTAAACAATGCTTATCTATTATCAATTGGTTGTTCGAGTCTTTATTTTCCATTCAATATTCATTTACAAAAGGAAATAAGAAGGAGAAAAATATTTCTCTTTCACTTTGAAGGTTAGCGGTCGAAAAACATAATAGCACGCATGTTGATGATTGATCTTTTATTTTATAGCCCACTGAATCACAGCTGAGCTGATATATTTCTCCAAAACGCGAAACAGATGTTGTGCCATACATTCAATTCTCAATAGTTGCAGTTTTGGTTCATTGTATGAAACTTCATATTTCTAGAGTTTCTTTTATTATTGATTTCTATGATCTCGAAAACGGATTTTACATGTCACTGCCATGGCACCATGGCCGCTATTGCTCACAGAGCAACTGTTCTTATCTTATGTGCGCCCACAAGGATAGCCATCGAAAATATGAGTTCTAATTTCATCAACAAAATTAGGCTCAATGACTTGAGTTCTTCAGATCTGATGGGGTTGTGGCGATAGGAGCATTTTCACAGCAATCTGCACGTGATGAAAATCTATTTTTGTCATTCAGCCAATGGACCTATATTAAAGTTTTCTTTCTAACCACATGACATGCTTCTACATTTGACATCGTTTTGTATTTGATTGCGCTTTTACTTGACTGACGATCATGGGCATTATTCTGTGCTATGGATAAACAAGCTAAAAAATTGAAAAACAAGTCACAGCATCAAATTACAGCTAAAGCCTTCTGTCTGCTGTCTTGTCTGGTGCGTCGCACGCATAGAATCATTTGCGTTTGGGTTAGTCTAGAGCGGACACAATCCTACCCAGCCATTGTATGCAATGGTAGGAACGTAGGAAGCGAAGGAAACAGACAAAGAGATTCGTCTATCTTTGGCTTGTGGGATTTGCCAAGCGCGCTTGTATTACTTTCAATGAAAAATTGGGGTTTTAAATGTATGTAGAGTGCAAGAGGCTTTGATAGCAACGAAGTAGGTGCCTGATGACACTTCACTATGTGCTGATTGACAATTGCACGCTAAAGTTACGAGTAGTACATTGAAATTGGCTATTTGTAATGACATCTCACGATTTGCTGGTGATTGCGGATTTGATTGCACTTGTTTTTGTAAAGCTTGATCTTTGGTCTCGATTATCAGCAAAAAAGAGTGCAGCAACCTGAAAAAAAGTCATAAATCGCCAACACACTATTCTTAGCAATTTAGTATCATAAATTCACTACATACTCAACCTAGCAAGTACGTGTATGAGGCCATTCCATGCTACCCCATCACCCAGGATGCTTAGCAAGCAGAACCGAGCCCGTAAAATGTGAGCACGATCATCCGCTTAAATCCAACAGGCACTTATTGTGTATTTGTGCGCACGTCTAATTAGGCAATGTCTTATCTTAGATTTTATTAAATGTATTTGTCGACTTAAATAAATCACAGGATAATCTATATTTCAATGATAAACTATCTCAATGAATCATGTAATTGACCATTCGTCGGGAGATCATTTTTTATTTCAGCCGGAAAATCATGGAAGACTTCCCAAAGTTTTTCGGATGTCACATTATAAGGCTAAAAAATTAAACTCAACGGGCCTTCGACTTCCAGAGTCTTGTCATGGTCGATGGCAACTTTTGGGAGATTTCCTTTATTTTCCGACTGATATATAACGCATCTCAATGAATGGATTTTTCTCCAATATCGCTTGGAAGCGACGGTACTGGTTCACTCAGCTCTTTTTGTCGCATCCGAATATTGCGGCAATTAATTCAGAAGCTCTAACTAATACATGCTACATATATACAGAATATAATATGATATTATATCAGCAAGGTACATGTAGGCCCTATCTGCTACAGTTTTGATTAATCATCAGTTGAAGTTTCTGTATCATGCTTCGAATCAATACTGAGTATATGCCTCTCCAGCATTTTGTGCACTAACCAAAAAATGAATTTAAAAGCAAAGGACGTCTTCAGAAGAGGTGCTTGTTAGCAATCGTGAAGACAAGCTGTGATTTCGATTATCATTACATGACGTACTTTAAAAGAACTTGATTGATAATTGAGACAATCGCTTTGAAAATCGTAATTCCTGCAGATATGATATCCAGCACATATTTTATTCTAATTGATGCCAGAAAGATTATTTTCAGGCAGATCTTCATTCCACTTTTGCAAGATTCTGAAAAGACATCATTCATTTCATATAAACCAATGACTCTGTATTATCATGACTTCGAACAACATTTTTTACAATTTTTTTCTTTACAGCCTTGAAATATGTAAAAAATTATTATCTTAATGTCCGTGTGATAAGTACAGTCTAATTAAAGTCTAAGTAGGTACTTCTATTCTCCTCTAGGTTTTGTTCTCAGGGGTATAAATTAGAGATGTTGAAGCGATCGATTTCTGGTAGAAGTGAAAGCAAACTTCCTTACCGATGCGTTCAATTTGTGACAAAAAAATAATGAATGACAAGTTTCATTTGCATTGAGCAAATTGTACATATGAATTTTAAACTTCATCGCATAGGAATTTGACAAACTCATCGCCAACAGACAAGATTCTGTGCATGAAGAGTTTATTCACTAGTTGTGCATTTTCTTTGCATGTCAGATTGAAGCCTAATGAAATTCATCAGTTATGATGCATTATCGTAGGCTTTCACAAATTCATATTATAACTTGTTACTGGAATCAGCGGATGCGGACGAGATTTAGGTGGAAACTTACACGGAAGCGAACAGAATTTGATCACTTCAACATACCCAGTATGAGCATTCATCATTAACAAGAACACAAGGGATTTAGCCAATGGGTTTCTTGAGTGAATGAATTTCTTAGTGTAAATCTTCGCATTTCTAACACATGGCGTTTTATCACCCTGTATAAACATGGTTTGATCTATACATGTACTTTGACTTGCATGTACACTTGATGCAAGGGTTATATAACAGCGCTTCACTAAAGAATTTCAAAAGTCATATGTGAAGCATATGGTGAGCTTGCGATGTAAAGAAGAGGAAAGAATGTAAGGGAAATGTATCAAAGAGAAGCAAAGTCGCTCCTGGATTTAAAGCACCGGTGCACTCTCATTATCGAGCTCCTCCACCTTCAGTTCCATTCTGTGTACATTTCACTTATTTTCCTTCTTGATGCTTCTTCATAATCATTGTTTCATTTCATTTTATCAGCTTGCTTAGACCTGCCCACCCGAAGTCATGCTATCAATTAAAAAAGGTGAGACAGTCTTCATACACAGGCAGCTCTTGTCTGGTAAGTTACGGTTAGTCGAATCGAATCTTACGGAACTTACATGTCATTCTTTAGCTTATTTTCTTTTACTTAGCCAAAATGAAAGTATACCAAAAAAACAATAATTTTTTTACATGGCCATTGAAAGATGCAGTGCATGATATCTGGGCACTCATAAAGAGTCTACGGCACCTCATTACTCAACCCAGTTCGAATGACATCTTAGCGCCAGATTTTAGAATGGTGGATGTTGATTTGACATGCGACTTCCTATTGGAACTGTCTCACCAAAATAGGTAACTTGATGATAAGCTCTTTGGGTTCGCAAAATCAAGCTTATAGAAAAACGTCCTTCGAATCTCATCCGGGACTGAAAAGCACGGCATCCATCAGTGTCTCTTATGCATAGATCCTGAGTCTGATAATGCACAATGAAATTGTTATGAGCTCGAATCTGTAGATCATCTCAACCCCCTTTAAGCAATAAATGAAATTTTTCAAAGGGTATCTACAACTTCCCGTGGTATCGCTTACTGTTTTCCCATATCTAATTTATTCACATCGAAGTCACTACAATGTGTAGTCACTCAAGGTCATACACATGTACTGTACATACAAATAAAGGCTCACAAAAACTTTCAGCATTATAGTGCAGACCAAGCTATGTTTAAGCCTGGACTAGTCCGGGCTTGGCAATCGAAAAACATGGAATCTCGACTCAAGAATTACCTGCATTTAATACCAGATTTGCTGGGTCAGATCTCTTTGAACAAAAACAGCCCCTCAGGGCCTGAAAATTCATTGCTATCTGCATGTGAAGTGAAGATAAGAATATCAATAAATCAGAGTGATGTTTTGTATTAAGAAATGTCTTGCAAATCACACCGTGTTAAGTCTAATGTAAATACTCACACATCAGTTGAGTTCCTAGTTCCTACACACACGTATGGACGAATCAAAGGCTGTCTTCATTATGATAGAGATATAATGCGATACATTAATGCAATATGAATTCTTTTGTTAATACCATCAAGACATGGTATGTATAATGGAATCGTTTCTCGTGGGAGTAGCCTAAATGCAAAAATTTAGGAGTCTCAAAATTATAGTTGTCGTAGACGACAATTTAAAAGATACATTAATAGATTTGAATGGGCGCTCATGAGTCTTCTCATATAATCTTAAAATAGTCGAAGCACCTTTATTCAGTGTACCTATCGCTTGGTTATCTGCTACCAAGAATCAAGTATTGCGCACCATTCTCAGCTTATGACTAAAATTCTAGCTAAAATTTAGTGAGCTTGCAGATTCAAAATTAATGTAAATTCAAAATCAACGGTAAATGCACTACTGTCTATTGATAGGGTAAATGCACTACTAATACGAACGGAATTCATTTACTTCATTGATGCAATAAATGCCGAACTGGCATAGCATGGCTACATTTTCAGTGACTAGGAAGACACCGATAAATAATATTGCGTATATTAATTACTTATCTTTCAAGCAATAATTGACTTACCTCTTCAAGCAGTAGTGACATATTTCATTTCAAAAATAAGCAGCACTAGGTATAGGCTGGATTTCAATCATAGCATTAGGCTGCTTATTTGGATACGATACTTTTGCTCTTAATCGGCGAAAACCAAATTAGCTGTTGTGACAGCTTATATATGTAAAAATACGGTGTGCATCATACAAATAAATTATCAAGTTAGTCTCTTAAATTGTTATAGATCGAAATTTTAGAGTCTATTTGCGCTGGTTCTTCCTTCATTATTCAAATTGTATTAGACTATGCTTGTACAGTAAAACCGTACATTTTTCATCACTTCTATAAAATATGGTGAATGCGTCATAATCCATTTGTCGTACAAATTTTTCTAATCATTCAATTGTAAATTTCATTCATAACAATCTGATGAAGCATTCCAGAATGATTCCGCCTTCCGCAGTGGCATCCTTCCCTGCATTTCGAACATTCCTTTGAAATAATGTGCAAAACTTTCCTGAAGCAAGCTAAAGTGCATTTAACGACAAAGACAAATTTTGTCAAAAAATAAAGAAACATGCTATTAGAAGTACATAAGAGAGATACGAAGCGAAACGGGAAAGTAGCGTCTAGACACTGCGATTCTCAGAAACGCAGAAGTTTCTAAAGAGGATGACCAGGATAAATGTGTTATGGGAAAAAAGGTCAGACACAAAATTTCTATTTGCCATGAAATTGTCTGGAAATTCAGTACATTTCTCTCAGGCCTGTTATAAGCAGCTACATTTCTTACGCAACTGGTTTGATCTCAAAGCGCAGTGTTATGCAGCATCAAGCAAGTCCCACAACTAAAGTCATTATTATTCCAGTTCTTGGAAAATCTCATAATGATTTCTCTCTCATCGCCTATGATCATAATGAATATACAAAAAGGCGATAATCTTGCTGTCTGTTTGGATTTCAATAGAAGCAGTGACATGTCAAATTGAGGAGTTGCGGTTACTTCATTAAATTATATCATAGTCAGAAATCTGGAATCATGAAATTATTTTATTGCGTGACAATCAAGTGTAAAAACCCTTATATGCAAAAAATGATATTCTGATGAAATATTGAATTTTCTTTTCACCAATAAGATATTCAGACTCAAATGTTGAATTAAATAATATATCTACATGCATGGTTAATATGATACAATTAACAGCAGTCAGCATTTAGTGCGAGAATATAAAAAGCGAAGAAGCTTATAGTACTCAGCTATAGTAAGTAAAAAGATTCCATCATTAACACATGTAGCAGCCCTTATGTCAATTTGTGCGATGAAAGAACACACAGAGAATGAAATGAATTTGTATTATGTTATTCGCTACCAGTGTACGATTCACAAGTTATCAAAAAATAATTGCATTGCAATTGATTAGTTGCATTTTGTTGAAGGTCGATAATTCCAATGAATTGACTGTTGAGGTGAAAATTGCAGTAAATCCATTGGTTAATGGTAGTGAAGGTGCATTGAATAGAGCATTTATGAATGCGACATAGTACAGTCATAATTTGAGGTCTATCTTATGAAGTAAATTAGACACAGGATTATATTGCACAATAGCTGTACTTGCATTAAATCATTCCATCACAAACTGATTACTTCAAGGATTCTAGAGCTACTTGGTGTGTGACACAGTATTCAGCATCACAACAACTTTGCAAAATATTGGAGATTTTTTTGATGCATAAATTCATGACATCAATAATGTGTGATATCAAATGCAAATGTTTAGCTCGACATGTTCGGCTCCAGTTCCGGATCCGCTTCTATTGAATAGTTACATGTCTAAGTATATATATATATATAGTCATATGTACATTATTTAAAACATTCACCAAAAACGGCACTCGCTGTTCAGTTTACAAGAGGTACGGTTATAATTGCAAAGGTACATGCAATGTCATGCGTTGACTTAGGTGCCATACGAAAGTAAAAAATGCAACATTTGCATTCGATTGATGCAGTAATCACGAAATTAATGTTTCTTATTAAGCGACGGAGAATAATTGAAATTAATTGATTGCTTATGCCCAAATCAGTGAAGCCCATCACTAGATGTAGGACCATTCAATGATAGTGTATCAGAAGCTTTAAACAGCATGAGTAAACATAAAAAATAATACTAACTGATGATTTCAATCTAAACTACAATAAACAATCAGATACATCTATTGGTAAATTCTACGATCAATGATTGACTTTAGCTTCACTCCTTTGATTTGTACACCTACTCGTATCGCGAAAGACAGTGAAACTGTTATAGATCAAATATTCATTCATAAGGTGCTGCATAACATGAAAAATTGCACCATCAGAAAAATTTCTCCATTTACGAGATACATTAATGGCACTGCATGAAGAAGTACTTCCATTAAAACGCATCTCTAGGAAAATGTTTACAGAAAAGGAATGCTTACAGAGAAGGACACCATTAAACTACAGACCAATCTGCTAATTAAGTTAATTAACAAAATTTTGAAAAGATGATCCATAAGCGGTATTTAGTTTCTTAGAAAAAATCGAAATATTATTTGAGAATTAATGTGATTAATTGATAAATCACTCAACAAATTTGGCGCTCTTAAAGATAAATGATAAAATATACAACGCAAAAGTCAATAATCTATTTACAATAGCATTAAATCTCGATATCTCTAAGGCATTTGACACTTTGCATGCAAACATACTACTAGGAAAACTGTACAGGATAGGAATTCGTGGCTTTGTACACGAATGGTATACAACGTATCTGAAAAACAAGCCGCATAAAGTTCTCATCAACAAGGTACCAGGGATGCGGAGTCGGAGTCCCGGAGTCCTATCATTTTTGCTGGAGTCGGAGTCCTATCTAATGATAGGACTCCGGCCTATAACTAGACCCAAAATATAACACAAACAAATTATTTATCATTGTGCATTGCTGTCACTGTCTTGATGTCAACTTTCTCCGTCAAACAAAAGTACAGAGACACTGCTGCATGCAAAGCTTGTAATAGTTGAGGGAATGAACCGTGACAGTAAAAAAGGATTGTCATCTCACTCGCTGATTTAGTAGAGAAGACAAGCCTTCCTAGCCTCGATCACACTTACACACCAAAGGAGATCATCGGAGACAAAAATGAAATACTTGTTTGTTTGAAAACATCACCTCCTACCCTCACGTTTATCGTGTGTGATGGCTCCTCCAAAGCGCATTTTAAAATCGAAAGTGCAGGTACTCATCATTTTTGGAGAAGGATGGGGAACTTTTCCTGCCTGGTAGAGACTGGAGAAAAACCGTGTGAAGCACTCATCAGCAAGATGGGAGGAGCTGAGTCGCATGCATCCAACTTAAAGCGACATTTGATAAACTTTCATCGAAAATTATTGATAATTGATACATAACAATGATCACTAAAAAATCTGTTCAGGTAAGCCTATAATGATCTATGATGCAGGACACCAGATTTTTTAAAAAAACTAGGCTTTATGTGCTTGCCACTCGGAGTCGGAGTCCTATCAACCCCCAGAGTCGGAGTCGGAGTCCTATCAAAATGATAGGACTCCGCATCCCTGCAAGGTACAATCAAAAGTGTTAGCGGTTATCAAGGCTCATCTTTAGGGCCATTATTATTTTTGATATGCATAAATGACATGAAAAATATAGAAGTACAGTGTATGTGGCGACCGCAGTCTGTTTGCTGATGACACCAATCTGATTGTAAGTGATGGGACTCTAATATGTGCCATAGAAAAAGCTCAAATATCAATAGACAAAATTCAAGTATGGATAAAAAGTAACAGACTAACGTTAAACTTAGGAAAATTTGAATATTTGTTCATTCGTCCCAGACTTCAAACTAAAAATCTCCATTTTGATTTGACACTTGAAGACAGCAAGTTATCACAAGTAGATAGCACTAAATTTCTTGGAGTCAAATTCAATAACAATTTTAAATTTGATAATCATATATCGTCGGTAATCAATAGACCAAAAACATTTATACTGCCGCATTACAAGCTAAGAGATATCATGTCATCAAAAACATCACGCATACTGCAAGAACAACTATGTCTCCCTTTTATTCAATACTGCTTAATTGCACATGGTAGTGGCAACAAGGAGTCACTTAATAAACTACAGCGTTTACATAAGACTTTGATTAAGATAATATACCGAAGGGGAAAAGCATTCATTGAATATATCTTTTTACAGACGTGAGCAGTATATGAATGTGGAAGCCATGCATGAATTTGAGTTATTGACTCTCGCATATAGAATAAATTACAATGGTAGCAGCTTGCCCACATACTATAAAAACCATTTAGAAGAATCAACTAGGCGTAGTGAAAACCACAAAATCCCATATTTTAGTATATCCTTAGAGCAAAAGAGAAGTAAATTTTAAGTACCATTTTTGTGGAATGGTCTTCCAAACAACATTAAAAACCTAAAACAACAAAGGAATTCAAACAAAAATTACAATCACTGATGATAGATAAAATGAATTATTTTTGATGTTCATAGAAATAATGTTAATTGATTGTAGCTCTGCAAGAATATGACAAAATCAACACCTAGGATAAGATCGTTGGCTTGAGCAAAATCAGATGCCTAAGAAAAACAAGTGCTATACTGAATAGTTTGAAATTTATGTAATAGAAAGCCTTTATGCCAATAATTAGACTCATCTCGATTTTGTGCATTGTGAATCTAACTGTATAAAGGCAAGTATGTAATGTACAGTATGGGCCTATGTTTGTGTAATACTTGAACTCAATGATAAACAGAAACATTGTATATTTTATTCCGAATTTGTGTAAAAATTATAAATTTATATGCAACACTATGATTTGTAATCCGTCTATGTGCTTTGTAATTATGCGTGCATGCATGATGTAGTATAATTATTAGTGCTTGAAATGTCATGAAATGTACAATTGAAACTCAGTCTGTTTGGAGAATAAATCTATTTTCTATTCTATTTTCTATTCTAATCATTTCTAATTGGATTTTGGCAACCCCTTATACGATTAGAATAAAACTTTTCAAAGCAGATTGCTTTTATGTGACTTGTCATTGTTGCCTCTGTGTGTCTACAAGGAAATATAGGAAAACATTAGGTTTACAATTTAGGGATTATTCCATTACCATCACGAATGACATGTTGGCCTGATTTTCTCAAGTTTCTAGCAACCAGAGATTCATTTGCGATTGAGTCAGCCGAAGTCACACTAAAAGCAAAGCAAAACAAAGCAAACACGACCGCCCCGAGCAAACGTATGTCAGCTAGTATTGATCGCTCTGGTTTGCTTTGCTCGCTGTGTGGCAGTCTACAACTGCTGCAATGATGACTTTATATTTCCTGCAAAACGCTTTGCTCGGAAACTCAGGGATTCGGAGTCGGAGTAGGAGTCCCGGAGTCTTATCATTTTTGCTGGAGTCGGAGTCCTATCTAATGATAGGACTCCGGACTCCGGCCTATAACTAGACCAAAATATAATACAAACAAATTATTTATTCTCGTGCATAGCTGTCACTGTCTTGATGTCAATTTTCTCCGTCAACCAAAAGTACAGAGACACTGCTGCATGCAAAGCTTGTAATAGTTGAGGGAATGAACCGTGTTAGTGAAAAAGGATTTTCCTTTCACTCGTTGACTTAGTACAGAAGGCAAGCCTTCCTAGCCTCGATCACACATACGCACCAAAGGTCACATCGGAGACAAAAGTAAAATATTAGTTTGCTGAAGAACATTGCCGCTTACCCGAACGTCAATCGTGTGAGATGGCTCCTCCAAAGCGCATATTAGAATCAAAAGAGTACTCATATTTTTTGGAGAAGGATGTGGGATTTTCCTGCCTGGCAGAGACTGGAGAAAAACAGTGTGAAGCACAAGTGATGTGCAAAGGTAAACTTTCATAGAAGATGATTGATTTGATGCAGCAATGATCACTAAAATCAGGCTCAGGTAAGCCTATAATGATCTATGATGTAGGTCAGGCTTATATACTTGCCACCCGAAGTCGGAGTCCTATCAAACCCAGGAGTCGGAGTCCTATAAAAATGATAGGACCCCGCATCCCTGTCGGAAACGCTTGGAAAAGCTTGCAGAGTGGCTGAGACCTAGTCTAGAGTGGACATAATCCTTTCCCAGCCATTGGGACTCTTCATTAACTATAATTCTGCCGGCAGAAAATGAAACCGGTTTAATTATTTTGCCGGTAGAACATTCAGCTGACTTTATGAACGACGGTCTAACACCGAAGACAACTGAGTTTTCTGTCGATTTCGGTGCTATGTCGTCGTTCATTAAGTCGGTTGAAAATTCTGCCGGTCAAATGCGTTCCTCTGTTTGTCAGCATTGATCAATCAGTAAATATTATTTCAAAATTAGTCGACAAGAAAAGAATATGGTGGCTCATGTATGGATCAAAAAGAATTTGTGGAATTCATCACGGGAACGAGCTCCATTTGAAGAAAAAGCAATTCATGAAAAATATTGGCCCACATCGAAATGAAAGATGTAACTAGAACACATTTTCCTCACGCATTAGTAACATACAGCTTTCAAAAGCTTGACATGTTTTGCAACGACTTCCAGACGGAATGGAATTGGAGCCGCTGTTAGCAACGTACAGTATTCAAAAACATGCTGTTTTTCAAACATTTGAAGTAAAAGGTTTGATTTTCTTGGGTTTGTTGTTTGTACTGCTTTTTTTATCCTGCGGTTTACATCGTTTCTTTTCAATTGAGCAACCTCTTAATGTCGGCAACTTCAAAAGCAGTTTTGATGTGTGAAGCAAAGCACCTGTGATGTCGATAGCATGCTATTCGTTAGTTTACTATTACGTGTGTTTGCATCATAATATTTGCACTTCTCAGTATCGACTCTATTTCTTGGTGCAATAAATATTGTCATTGGTCTCTCTTATAAGCTATAGATAGACAAAGAAGATGCCTGGCCCACTTGCCTTCCTTCTGCTCTCCCAGTGAATAGAGTTTCAAGGAGTCCATCAACAATTTATTATCATATCAAATATTCGGACTTCATTTTGTTTGAAAAACGAACTCACTTACAGCCTAATAGCCAGTGATGTGAATCGACGTGCAGTGGACTGAAATTTCGTGCAGGAATTTTAGCGGGACCCTAAAAAGTTAGTGGGAGTGTATCAAACATCAAGGGTAGCAGGTACATTCCATCTTGTATGTCTGATGATTCAATGTGTGATGAAATATATTGGCTCATGCAACCTTCGAAAGCTGCCGCAACTGATTGCAATAGATGATAAGTAACTTGAGAGACTGGGATTGGCGGTTATGACGGCTGGGCGTTTAGTAGAGGTTGGGCAATTATTTAAGGGAGGGCGATCATGAGAAGGAATATGTTCAATAAGAACAAATTTTACCGTAACTTGAAATATTATTTAGCTGAAGCAATTATCTTTTTATAATGCATTTTATTAGTGGAAGATGCTTTGCTATAGCAATATCATGGATTTTTCTGGAAGTGGAGTTGAATACTAAATCAAATAGGCTAAATAAATGTGAAATTGTGTCGTCATTACTCAAGTTGTTTTACAATGTAGAAAAATCAAGTACTTGCACTGAACCAAGAAACAAATACCCACCTCTTGAGTAGACCCGAAACTCCAAAAACGTTTAAGAATTATCTTTTATAAGTTCACACTACATTTTAAAATGGCTTCTTATCAACGAAAGTAGTGAAAACTGTGACCTACTTGAGAGGGATAGGTACATGGATGGGTACATGTAAAATTCAGTGTTATCAATAGGAACATGGATAGGTACATGTATAATTCAGTGTTATTAATAGGAACATGTATGACTTCTGTTTTACTGGATAGGTACATGTGTTTGGTATACTCGGTTGAGTACATTGTGTGTTCGGAACGTCTATGAGCGAACTTGTGTGACTTGGTTCTGAGTACTTGGGTACGCACCGATAGATGCCCTCTGTTTGATTTTGAATGGGTTTGCTCAATTGCGACTATTGTGACCATTGTAATAAATATTGAAAATATGAAACCTTAATGTGCATTTATGATTTTATTACTTCCCAATATGAAAATCAATTCCGGAATTGTTTAAAGTGAAAAGACAAGAGATTTACGATGTAAATATTATTTAAGATTGAAAAACAAGTGAAGTGTAGAAGTCTTTTCCCGTAGGGGACTCTATTATTTTCAAGAAATCGTCGCTCCATTCCAAAAAAGTTACATTGTTTGTGAACTCGTGTTCTATTTGATGAAGCGGACACTTGACTGATATTTGGTTGCGCCTTTGAAGTGCTGTTACGATTAATAGCCTCCAAAGGGGCAATTTGCAGCCACATGAGAGATGAATGTCCATGTCCAATCGTCCACCCATGATTGTTTCAGTTCCATTTTCAAAGAAGAAGAGTTTCGACATGCTTTTGAATAAGAAGTTGGAAATTATAATCTTTTGAGGAAATAAACTTTAAAGTTGGGTACAATGACATCTTTATATGTTAATAAACTTTAGGGAAGTTCGGTACCTCTCTGATTGGCTGTTATTTATTTATTTATTTATTATACGAACAGATTCAAGTGACATTTATGTCCGAAGACTTCAAGGGCACTTTCTACAGTGAAACAGTCATCAAAAGTCAAAGATTAAGGGTCAACAGGACAAGGGAAGCAGAAGAAGGAGCAAAGCTCAAGATAAGTAGGCAATGCGCAGGAGTTCAACCTTCAGGTGTCTCTTGAAGGATGAAATGGATGAAGTTGTCTTAAGGCTTGTCGGCAGGTTATTCCAGATACGAGCAGCCGCAATCGGAAAGGCACGAGCTCCGACGGTCCTCAGGCGGGAGGAGGGGATCAACAGGTCATCATTGGAAGCGGATCGGAGATTACAGCGTGTGGGATTGCAGGACACAGATTGAAGCATGGAGCACATGTAGGAAGGAGCTGAACCGCGAATGCATTTGAAGGCGAAAACTGCCAGGCGATAGGTAATCCTATAGCGAATCGGTAACCACTGAAGGGATCGTAGTAGAGGGGTCACGTGGTCGCGGGAGCTGGTATTGAACAGAATTCGCGCACCTGCATTAAGAATTGATTGAAGCTTGCAGAGGGAATTGTCTGGTAGGCCATAAAGTAGACTGGAGCAAAAATCGAGCCGGGAGTGAACGAGGGAAACCATGAGAGTGTTTAAAACCGGTAGAGGAAGGAAGCGACGGAGTGAGCGAAGCTGGCGAAGTGCACCAAAACATTTGGAGACCGTGCTAGAAATGTGGTGTTGCATGGACAGACAGGGATCAAGAATGACCCCGAGATTGCGGATTTTGTTAGTCGGAGTGATGGAGTCTTGTTGTCCGATAATAATAGGAGAGTGTGGAACAAGATTGCGGCGTCTTTTAGAGGTGAGCCACATGATTTCAGTCTTACTGGCGTTAAGCAAGAGACGATTGCTCGCTAGCCAGTCGTGAACAGCAGATAAGCAGTTGGACATCTTGTTGGAGAGGACATGGATCTGGGATGGATGACAGGAGCCGTAGATTTGGATATCATCAGCATACATATGGTAGGAAAGACCATGAGATGTGATAATATTGGGAAGGTCAGACGTGTACAGGAGAAACAAGATAGGGCCAAGCACGGAGCCTTGAGGGACCCCATGAGACGACGAAACTGGAGATGAAGTGGAGGTGTCACACACTACAGAATAGGATCGATCCGTAATAAATGATGCGAACCAGGAAAGGACCTGTCCATGCAGGCCAAACGAGACTTCGAGGCGACGGAGAAGTATGTCATGGTGGACTGAGTCAAATGCAGAACTGAGGTCGAGGAGGGCAATGAGGGATAGGTCGCCATTATCCATGGCTAACAAAATGTCGGAGGATACTTTGAGGAGGGCTGTTTCAGTCGAGTGAAAGGAACGGTAAGCTGATTGGAGACTCGGGAGAAGGCTATGATCGCTGAGATGACGTAGAAGCTGACGGGTCACAATGCGCTCGAGAACTTTTGAGAGGGTACATAACTTGGAAATCGGTCTGTAAGAAGATACTTCAGAGGAATCGAGATTACCTTTCTTAAGGACTGGATTGATGACAGCTTCCTTCCAGAGACGGGGAAATGTCCCACATGTAAGGGACATGTTGAAAAGAATGGTAATGAACGGTGCCAGGATGTCAATGTTGCACTTGAGGAGATCAGTGGGCAGGCAGTCACGGGAATTGTGCTTGTTGGGAAGTGAAGCTATGGCTAGTATGACATCATGAACGGTGAGGAGTTGAAAAACACTGAAGGAGCAGTCAGATGGAGCCTGCGAGAAATTAGGAGGTGTGTGATTCAGAGTCCTGTCGTGAATGCACTGTACTTTCTCGACGATGTGCTGATGGAATAAGTCGGCTGAGATGTTCACACCAGGGTTGGCGTGGAGACGACCCATGATGGAGTTGATAGATTTCCACATCAATCGAGGATTGCCTTTCTCACATTCTGTCTTGGCCTTCCAGAAAGTCTCCCGCTTTTGAATAGTAAGTTTCTTGTATGATAGACGGACAGCTTTTAGCTCAGCAGAAGCAAGCTGAGCTGAAGCAGGATCGCTGATGATGAGACGTTTGACTCGTCTCTCAAGACGTCTGGCATGTCGTTTCACTTTCTTGCAGTCATCATCGAACCAGGGGTCCGAGGCTCGCGAACGGCAACGCACAGATCTCATGGGAATTTCGGAGTCAAGGGCACTGGTGATCTCATAGTCGTAAAGTTCTGCGAGGTAGTCAATGTCAGATGTTGGAGGTGAGGATGGACAAAAATTAAGGCTGGAACTGGAGAGAATTGTGCGTAGATTTTGATTGTTCAAAGACGTCCATGGGCGTGAAATGATGGTGCGATAAACAGGTAGAGGTCGGGGGAGAGATGTTGTCCACGTGACAAGACAGTGATCAGATAGTCCAGGATCATCAACAACAACCTCAGGTGATGGTATGTCGCATCTTGATGCAATGATGTCGAGAGTCCCTCCGTGATTATGGGTAGGGCCAGTTACACGGCATTCTAGACCATATGCTTGGAACAGGCTGAGAAGAGTCTACGAATGGGGGTCATCAGGCTTTTCAACATGAATGTTGAGGTCACCCGCGATGAACAAGGGCTCATTGGAGATAATGTAAGTCTCGAGAATGTTGAAGAGTTCGGTGAAGAACTGCGATGTGACAGGGCCAGTTCGATATATACAGATGATGACGGCTGATGCGGATTTACATGAAAGTCTGACGCAGAGAGATTCAAAAGTCACCGGAGTGAGAGTGGTCAGTCTGGCGATCTTCACAGTGCTGAGGAAAGATAGCACGGCTATGCCGCCGTGGTTGGTATGGAGAGAATCCGCACGCTTTCTAGGACGTGGGCGATCAAGCACTGTCAGGCCGGCAGCGCGCAGGAGTTGCAGACTGACAGAATCCGAGTCATGCCAAGTCTCGACTAGGAAGAGAACATGAATGGACATGTTAGGATTTCCTTTGTTTAAAAAGTATATAAGTCCGAGGTTTGTACCAATTCTTATCAAAGGTTCTAATCCTCACGTTTACAAGTTACAATTATTTTAAATCTAGAAGTCATCATGGATCGCAAACAGGAAGCTGCAGTTGAGAACGGTACTGCTGATCGCACCACTTCACCTCAATTGCCAATGGAACGATCGACAACACCAGACGAGCCGGTGGTGTTCACCCAAGCCCCTGCATCGCCCGACTACTCGAGTGATGATAGTGACGTACCAATCGAGACAATGCGGCACATGAATAAAAAGTCCATGAGAACGCCACTATATGGAAGGGTCACTGTCAAAGTGAAGAACGCGCCGAAGAAGTACCACAGCAAACGGGTCTTCATGCGAATGGAGCCGAACGAGCGGCACCTCACAACCGCTCTCGAATTTTCCATCATCGACCTTGACACACCACGTCGCTGTCCTTGTGACCCAAAGAAGACAAGGATCCATGTGCAAGTGGACTTGAAAAAATTTGTACCATTTCCATACCTTGATGACATTTAGTGTGTTTTTTTTAATCTCTTCATTTAATATTCATTCGTATATATGAACAGACTTGTTTTATCATTTCACAAATCGGTCTTCAATTAAGATCTGAATGGGAAAGGGGAATAACTATCTACAATTAATGATGTTCAATAACTGAATTGAAACAAAAAAATCAAATATGAAGACTTCAACTTGAAATAAATAGAAACATATAACTCTTAAAGAAACAGTTATAATGTTAATTTTAAAATGCCTGTAGCAGTCCAGGATGATATCATACATGTGTCATACACAACACCATAAGAATGAGAATGAAAAGACCATTCGAATGATATAAGGTTTGTACCCATTCGATGAAAAAATCCTAGTTGCATGCAGGTGTATGCAAAGAGAAAAATGAATTGCTTCAAATTTACTAAGTTTTTACACTAAATTTAGCCTGTTCTTTAAAGGAGTCTAGCCGTCCAGGATGATGTCATAGATGTGTCATACAGGAGACCATTAGAATGAGAATGAAAAGACCATTCGAATGATATAAGGTATGTACCTATCTGATGAAAAAATGTTCGTTGTATGCAAGTGTAAGCAACTGGAAAAATTCCAAGTTTTTTCAGGAAAATGACAAAGTTTGCAAGATTTTGATAATTTTCAAAGTTAAAGTTCTACAGCCAAAAATGATCATAATACATAAACCTACACACATGACCTTGACCCTCAACCTGACCTTGACCTTTGACCTTCATACACGGCGAGGGGGGGTCTAAAAATTGCTCGGGCGCTTCGCGCCCTCGAAATTTTTCGGATTATAGGGTAAGTAAATTTTCGAGTGCGCAACGCGCACTCGAAAATTTATTTACCCATGGGGTCCGGTGCCATAGCTACCTTTTTTGTTTCCTAATCCTAACCCTAATCCTAACCCTGACCCTAACCCTAAGCCTAACCCTAGTATTTTAATTTGATTATTCGAATTTTGGCGCAAAATTTGAATTTTCGAAATTTAGCGCTTAATTCAAATTTTAATGTTCTATTCAAATCACACGTTTTATATCTTCAAATATGAATCATTATATGACTATTAATAATAACATGTATATCAAAATAATATATCAGTCCATCAGTTCATATTACTTTGAATTCACTCTACTGTTTACATGTAGAAATCTTTCAAAACATATGATGGCACTTCCATTTCTAAGGTTAAAAATAAACCAGCTGTTCCAATTCTTGTTTGAGTTATCAATTTTGTTTAACTGTACTAATGCGATGATGTGATGTCATAAAGTCTTTGTTCATAGTTGCTTTGTCAATTTCATATATAAAGAACTTCCACACATCAGATCTTCACTCATTTTAGAATTATTCAGTGTCCATAGCAGACGTCGTTCTTCGTTCCTCCGCTCTCCGATTCATACTACAATTCTGAAGTAAGTTTCATTGCCATGTTGTGCTACTGCATAGGATATTCGGGAGAAGGAACATTATTAAGTTCTTATAACCAAATAGCTTTAAATATAGAAGGCTGGGTTTTAGGATAGGAACACTTTATGTTACATTATTAACCACTTCCTATATTAAATCATCCAGAAGAGACATGACTGTATAAGTCTGAGTAAAAGTGCAATTGACATCCGTATTTTCACACATTGTTTCTAAATAAAAAGATGCTTAAATAAAAATTCAATGTCATCTGATAGCAGATGCATGAGATTCAAATTTTTTTAATCAAACGAATTGATTAACCGTTGAAATTTTCGAAAATTTTACTTTTGTTCTATTATGTTTATTTCAATTTAAAAGAAATATAAATCAGCTGCTTCCATAAAGTTCAAACTTGTTTAATTAAACAAATTTTTTTAATGGTTGAAATTTTCGAAAATTTCACTTTCTTTCCATTATGTTTATTTCAGTTTAAAATAAATATAAATCAGCTGCTTCCATAAAGTTCAAACTAGTCTAATTAAACAAATTTTTTCAATGGTTGAAATTTTCGAAATCTCATTTTCATTCTATCATTATTTCGTAATTAAATAATGATTAATCAGCTGCTTCCAAATTTTATGTCTTTTTATGAACAAACCCTTTGAAATGAAATTAAACTTTCGAATCTCAGTTTCTATTTCATCCTTAAATTTATTTCTTCTTAAGATTTGAATAATATTAATCTAGTACTTAATAAAGCTTTGAAGGTGATACATAAATGATTTCTCATTTAATAAGGGATTAAATTATAATAAAAGTTTTTTTATCCTCTACAGAAATGGTTCGACATGATAGTATCGCACGGCAACGTCTCGTCTTCCATTTTTGTGAGACATGTCAACTGCCCGTTCGACATGCCAACAAAAGCAGGCACAAGGAGTGCTCCTTCAAAGAAGGCTGCTCCTACATTTACTGCCTTTCCTGTAGGACGTATGAAAGGAGTGATATGAAGGCTAACAGCGATTCGGCAAAGGCCTTTATTGTTCGTCATACCCCCAGTGCTCTTCACAATGGGCGGAAAGGGATAAATTTGACTTCAAGTAATGAAAAAAAGAAGTTACAACGCCTCTTTTTGAACGACAGGCCGATGGAAGGTGTTTTGTCTCAGGTGGACGAACCTCAACATCCTCCCCAGAAAGCCCCTAAGTCCCGAGAATTTGTCGACGAGACTTTCAGAGATTTTGAGGTAAGTGATGTCAATCCTACATCCTAGCTTCAACGAATAACTGATCCACTGGGGATAGATAAAATGCTACTTCATTAAGTCAATATAAGCATATATCGTTTACACATTTCAGGATTTGGTGATGCCCCCACCGAAGAAGACAAAGGTGTTGGTGCAGAAGAAACTCATCGTTAAAGAAGTGAGAATCTATTTACTTGGGTCATTATTCATATGCATAATTAAATCAATGTTGTTAAAACATTTCAGACTGAACAACCTCAAGCGATGACAGTCGGGTTTGAAGATGGAAATGTGGTGGAAAACTTGCGAAAGGTAACAAATTCATTTGCTTAATAGTTTCTAAGGAGAAAACAAATATGAATTTCCTTTTTAGCTGTTTCCAAGTGTTCAACCAATCCCCACATGCCCGAAGCTGCCTCGAGGGAATTCCCTAGGAAAAAAACTCGCCTCTAGCCCCGTAAGTGTGATTGCTGTGGTCTACGCTCAGATAACAGACAACAACACTTTGAAAAACTGTGTATGTCCATCCCTTTATATAAACATATTGTCACATTTTTCCGCTGCAGGCTGTGCGATCTCTATCCCTTAAAAAGCATAGGAGCTTTTTAAGCACGCCAGCGACTACCACGTCCATTGAGGACAATGAGGAGAGGCCCTACTCCATACATGAAACATCCTCATCCTGCAACATCATCATCCTCATCCGACGATTCTCCAACATCGTCATCCGATGATGACGATGAATCTGTTACTAATGTAAGTATGAAGCTTGGCTACCTGCTTCAGTGTAGAATTTTCTTTTAAAACATTTTGCAACCTACTTTGTTGACAATTGTCCTAATAAACAATTGTTTCCTTTGTTTACAGGAGTCCGTCATGTGTGCATCACAGGAAGAGGTGTCCCTCAGCCACATCCGGGCATCCTCCAGCTGGAGCGTCCATCTGCCGCTGTCCCCGATGATGACGCTTGCTCCTCCATCCCCTGTGCGTCCTCTAGCGCCCGCAGCTCCTTCCTCTCCGTCACCTCCGATCACAGCCGCAGCTCCTTTCTCAGCGACACCTCATATCCCCGCCGCAGCTCCTGCTACAGTTCCCAAGGCCCCTCTCCCAGTGCGAGAGTATAATGTCGACCTCGACGCAACGACGGAGAAAGACACTGACTCCAAACTACGCCGTTGCCAAGAGCGTCTGAAGGAGTCCGAGGCTGGTGAGGCTCAGCTAATGGAGGACAACAGAGGTTTGGTTGAGTCCTTACAAAATATTACTCAATCAAACCTCCTGTTGGCCTCGCAAGTGACAAACATTCACAGGCATGACAAAGAGACATTGGTGCACATCGAGAGCAGAGATAACGTAATTAGAAAGGTGCGTCTAACGAGGATGGACGACTTGGGTGGCTGCAGTGAAAGCTGTATATGACAACCAATGTGCAACAACTAGGCAGCCAATGACACTGTCAGCGGATGAAAAAGCAAGCCATGAGAATGCAGAATGTTGCAACAAATGTAAATCGAAATTCAGCGATGAAGTCATAAAAGTTCGTGATCATGATCATATCACCGGACGATATAGGTAAACATTATGTAGGAAATGCAATCCCCGGTTAAGACTTAACAGACGGGAGCTCCCCATATTTTTCCACAATTTTAAAAATTATGATAGTCACATCGTTTGCTATAAAGCGATTGGAAGAATGAAATCTTGGAAATTAGATGTTGTAGCAGCAACTGCTGAAAAATATATAACTTTATCCGCCAGTGTCCCTGTAAATAAATACAAAGGGAAGACAGTATACTTTAAACTAAAATTCTTAGACTCATATCAATTTCTAAGTACATCCTTGAGTGAATTAGCCAAGGGCTTGCGAACGTATGAACATGTAGAGACATTAAGGGAAGAATTTCCACAATTAAGTGATAATGTTTTATATCAGAAGGGAGTGTTTCCATATTCATACTTCAAAAAGTTGAACACAATGACGGAAGACTGTCTACCAACACAATTTCAATTCTATAATGATCTTACTCGTGAGCACTGTTCCGATAGTGAATATGAGCACGCCAACAAGGCATGGATTGAATTTGATTGTAGCACATTTGGTGATTACATGCTGGCATATCTGAAGTTAGATGTCTTATTGTTGGCTGACATATTTGAGGTGTTTAGAGCATTGAGTCAACGTGAGGATGAAGTCGACCCTGTACATTTTGTCAGTCTCCCACATCTTAACTTTACCTCAGCACTAAATTTTTCTTCCAATGATCCCCCACACTACGTACAAGATGAAAATATGTACAATCTATTTGAACGAGGAATTAGAGGGGGTATGACTTTCACCAACATTCACCGAGCGCGTGCACGCATTGAAGAATTAGGAAATAATATACATGAAAGACATTTGACCTACTT
>CAJQUW010006164.1:0-119912 GCA_907163375.1 Prostheceraeus crozeri | reverse complement strand
ACAATTGAATTTATTTCAGTTATTTTTTGAATCTTCTCACCTAAATGATAACCTTGACTATAGGTTTGTTTATGAAATCTTAATAGCTTTGACAATGATCTATCATGATTAAAATCAACTTGATGATTTTCGTCTAAAGTAAGAGAAAATTTATTAACTGCCGGTTCAACTGCAAAATGTAATTGTTTCTTATCTTTAAATGGTATACCTAATGTCTCTTAATTTCATTTGATATTGATTCAACTTCGTAAGAACCAGGAAGAAAAGTTAGTATTTTCCATGTTTTGCCTTTATCAGTAGAATATCTAAATTGATCATTCACATCTTTGATAACATTTTGAATAGTGTTAAATGTGGAGAAACTAGTCAATGCAATTTGATAATTTTTATTTTGTTCCAAATGTAGAATGGGTTCTAAATTACAAGTGTGTGATGAAGTAGTTGTTATAATTTTTAACGTCGTACTAAATTTTGATGAACCCAAAATCTCTGTCAAATTTTCTAAATGATTATTAATTTTGTCTAAATCTGCTGAACACATTTTTTAGTTAAAATTTTGAATTAACATTTTTTATAAAAAAATTAAAAACAACAACATATTTCAGCTACGGGCGAAGCCCTGGAAGACATCTTTGATGTCCCGTTATACTTTTATAATCCTCTTCATTTAGAATCTTCTTTTCTAACAGTCTTTTTAATATAGCATGAATTTCATTGAAACTAGAATTATGTCCTTCTTTTATTGCCGATATTAAAATATTTAATCTATTTAGTAATTCTTGTGGATCATCTGGTAAAAATACAGTTGTTTCTGTTTTAAAACCTTTTCCTACTTTAACTCCCGTTGATAATAAATTTTCTAATTGTTTATAACGTCTAAGAGATTTTACTGCACCAACTCTATCTAACATAGCTTTATATTTTATGAGATCTTCTACAGCATAATTATGTAAATCTGCTCCTCTTAAAAGATCAACAAAATTTCTATCTAAACTAAAAGGATATTTATCTGGTGAAAAAATTAAACCTCGAAAAGGTTGTGGAAATATTTCTTTTTGTCCGAGATAAAATCTAGGTATTGTTTTTCCATCTATAAATGAAATAGAATGTTCAAACTGCATAGATTTTGGTAATTTCTTATTAATGTTTGATTCTAGTAATCCATAGTCATCTAATATAGTTTTGTGCTCTGGATCTGTTATATTAATTTGTTTATCATTATTTGTAAGTTCTTTTTCAAGAGTTTTGAATGGTTTCATAGTTCTTTCAAAATCAGTTTTTACTTGTTCGGTTTGGTGCATTTTTTCAAACATATCAGATTGAATACCAGCTTTTATCATTCTATGTTGAAGATGATTTTCTTTCATAATATTTCTTTGTTTTATTAACTCTTCTAATTGTTTTATTCTTTTAAAATTATCAGCTCTAATTTTATCCATTTTTAAAATATAATATTTGAATTTTGTGGTAACATTGGAATACAACAAAAACATTTTACTGAACAAATTATTTTTTTATTGCTTTGTTGTCTGACATCTTTTCGTTTAAAGTTTTCTCGTTTTAAGTTTTGTTTAATAAAGTTTTGCTTAAATTTTCGCTTAAAGTTTTTAGCTCTTCTAAAAAAATTTTGTCATTTTCTTCATTAGAAATTTTACCATCACTCGAAATTTTGCCATCCTGTTTATTCTTATCATCAACTTTTTCTGACTGTAATTGAAATGATATTTGTTTTACTTCATCAGCTATTTGATCAAATTTTTCAATCTCATCTAACGTAATAACATTATCATCACCATACTCTTTGAAAGTAGTAATGTAGTTTATCATAGACTTCTTTAATATGTAAATGCTTAGTTTTTAATGATTTTCGTTTCTTAGTTATTAAAGATTTATCTAACATTGTAACAAGTGAAGTTGCAAAAACACCCGTACCTGTTAAAGCTGTAGCAACTACTGGAATTACTAAAACACCTGAAGATATAACAATTGTTAAAGCACCTAAACTTATTGTTAAGAATATGCCAATACCTTGTGTTACATTCTTAACATTAGACCATCTCTTTCTTAATTTTTTATAATGCTCTAATCTTAATAATAATTGAGATTCCTTATCTTTCATATAACGTACTCTATCTTTGTGTTTTTCTTTATTCAATTCACTTATTTTTAACTGTGATAACGAAGGATATATTCTTGCGGTTTCTTCCACTTTTGTTTCATCCACTTCTGTTTCTTCCATTTTTTAAAGAAATATTTTTAGTCACATGATATATTTTAAAAACCTGAAAGATGGATAAAATTCTTGAATTTGAAATTCTCAACTTTTATGATTTTCGGTGTCCTGGAACGGTCATGATTTTGGGAGTAAAATGTCATAATCACAAATTTGAGTTTCTTAACTTTTATGATTTTTTCGGTGTCCTAGAACGGTCATGATTTTAAGGTGAAAATTGTAATTCTCATATTTGAGATTTGAAAAATTTCAAAATTGGGTATTTTTAAAAACGCCTAAATTTTATGAATTTAGGTCTTAAAAACCTGAAAAATGACCAAAATCATGAATTTAGACCATTTAAAAAGTACCATTTTTTGAAAAATCGGTATCTTTAAAAACGATTAAATTCATGAATTTAGGTCTTAAAAACCTGAAAAAGTGTCTAAATTCATGAATTTATGTCGTTTTTAAAGATACTATTTTTTTGAATTTTATGGTAGCCTGGAACGGTCTTTTGCCCATTACTATCAACTCCTTGTTGACGTGGCTCGTCGTCGTCTTATCAATATTGAGACATTTGCAGCACTTCAGATAGAGCCTGTTTTGCTCGATGACATTAACTGTAGTTCCCCACGAATCGTTGGTCACTACGGTCATTTATTCACTGCGTTTGCGGACGTGTTCCGAGCAGAGCTGAAACAGAATCCCGGTATCGCCGCAAAGCATGGTACTATGCATTATATTAAAACCAATGGACCTCCGGTACACTCACGCTTTCGACGTCTTCCACCAAATAAGCTTAAAATAGCAAAGGAACATTTCGCCGAAATGGAAAGATGGGAATATGCACAAAGTCGGCCAGCCCATGGGCATCCCCTCTTCACATGGTTCCAAAATCTGATGGTTCTTATCGTCCATGTGGAGATTACCGTCGATTGAACATGCAAACGGAGGCAGATCATTACCCAACTCCCAACATCACAGACATCACATCTAACCTTCACGGAGCTACTGTGTTTTCCAAACTAGACCTTCTGAAAGGTTATTTCCAGGTTCCGGTAAACCCAGCAGATATACCAAAAGCTGCCATAATCACGCCGTTTGGAACATATGTATTCCATTACTCAACGTTTGGACTCAGAAATTCTGGTGCGACATTTCAGCGCATGATGGATACAATATTTGGCAACTTGCCTTTCTGCATCGTTTACGTTGATGACATTCTGGTATTTTCAAGAACACATGATGATCACAGAGCACATTTGAAACAGATTCTTCAACTTTTGCGTGAAAATGGGCTTGTTGTTCGCTCTGACAAGTGTATCTTTGGTGCTTCAGAAATTGATTTTTTAGGTCATAATATCGACTGTAATGGAATTCGTCCTCTTTCATGTCAGCAAGTTTCCTGTTCCTGCCACGGTAAAATCTCTACAAGAGTTCGTTGGAATGATAAATTATTACCATCGATTTATTCCTAATGCAGCAAGGATCATGAAACCATTATATGATGTCATTTCAAACAAAGGCGAAAGTCTTACAATGGGGACAAAGTCAACAATTGGCGTTCGAAGCGGCAAATAAAGCTTTGGCCAACGCAGCTGTTCTCGTTCATCCACTTCCGAATGCGCCTCTTGTTCTATCGACTGATGCCAGCAATATTGCCATCGGTGCAGTTCTTGAACAAGTTGTGAAAGATCAATACCAACCGATTGCATTTTTCAGCAGGAAGCTTCGACAACGAGAATTGAAGTACAGTACATTTGATCGCGAACTTCTCGCCGTATACTTTTCAATTCGACATTTCAAGCACTTCCTCGATGGTGTAGAATTTTGCATCAGAACCGATCATAGACCACTAGTACAGGCTCTTGTCAAGTCATCTGATGCGTGATGCTTGGTCAGCTAGGCAGCAACGCCAATTATCAGCCATAGCCGAAATGAACTGCACAGTTGAATATCTTCCGGGAAAGTCTAACCCAGTTGCCGATGCTTTATCTCCGATGCGTTGATCTCCGATTTATCCGATGTGTTGAAATTTCATCAATACATGTTGGAATTGATTACTCTGCGATGGTTTCTGAACAGCGTCTAGATTCTGAAACTCGAGCATATCAGACTGCTATTACTGGGTTGAAGTGGAAAGTTCTTTTCGGTGATGTGGCCCTTCTATGTGACATAAGTACAGGTAGACCACGGCCATTGGTTCCAAAGAAATTTAGAAGAGAAGTCTTTGATTTAATTCACGGAAATTCTCATCTGTAAGACTTATCACATCGAAATTTGTATGGCACTCTATGAAGCGCGATATTCGCCATTGTCACGTGCATGTCTTGATTGTCAAAGAAGCAAAGTGACTCGTCATACTGAATCAGGTATATGTGACTTTCCACAACCTAGACGACGTTTTGGACACATCCACGTAGATATTGTTGGACCAATGCCGACTTCAAATGGCTTCCGATATTTATTTACCATCACCGATCGCTCAACTCGATGGCCTGTTTTCCTGTCTAGCCTATGGAAGGCCTTGGGAACTTCAATGGGCACTCGTCTATATAACACGACAGGATATAATCCTGCAGCCAATGGAATGATTGAACGTGTTCACCGAACTTTAAAGCAGGCGCTAATGTCAAGATGCGACAGTTCAGACTGGTTTTATCATTTACCCTGGGTTCTTCCAGGACTTCGAACAACACCAAAAGAGGGACTGCAGGTTTCATGCGCGGAGATGGTTTATGGAGAATCACTGGTAGTACCTGGTGAATTTTTTCCTGAGGACGAAAGTGATGATGAACTAAATCTCTCCCGGCTACGGTTTTTAGCCGAAAAGTTTCGTCCGTGTCGCCCATCCAAAGACAACTCACGGAAAATCACAGTCCCTGATGCTCTAAGGTCTGCTGAATATGTGTTCGTACGCAATGATGCCCATCTTCCGCCCCTTACTCATCCTTACAAGGGCCCATACAAGGTAATTGAAAGGAATTATAAGGCTTTCAAGCTGCGCATACTGGGTATCCATTGACCGGCTTAAACCAGCCTACCTCGACGATGACGTCAGAAGTGAAAATCTATATACTCGCTATGGACGCATATCTCGCCCTCCACTGCGACTTGGTTTTTAATTGTTTGGATATTTTCAGTTATGATATTACACGGTTTTGGGGGAGTCCATGTAACGGTCTATGTCAAACCCCTGATATCTAACCGCCCTACTTCATAGCATAAAGCTATGAGGTAATGTTCAGCGTGCTTTGAATGAATGTTACCAAGATTGATGTTAAAGACAAATTAAAACTTTGCGAAGTATCAACTATATGCTGACGCACTAATAGTATCTGAAAATACTTATCTTCGCGTTTTACAAGCTGCAGCTAACCTCTTAACATCAACTACAGTTACATAGCTAGAGCTACATAACCTGAACTTGTTTCGTGAATACGGCCTCAGGTGCACGATGCAAATGTTCATTTGCATCGTGCACCTGATGAAGTCTGTGACGAAAATTTGTCAATAAACTGATGCATTTTGAGACTACGTTAATATTTCTTTATCGTTAATATTATTGTTGATATCAATCTTCAGATCTACACACCTATAACATGCGGCATGTCCTTTGAAATGAACAAAAGGAATTAACTTTCTTAATTTTCCTGTTTGATTGAAAGAAGTTTGTTTACACGATAAAAAGACTGCACATACAAATTAGCGAAGTGAGGTTACAAAATTTGTATATAATTGTTCTGTGTGTGATGTATTGACAAAGCATGAAAATCACTGAAATGCCTATCTGCGTCCTCCATAAGATGTATGTCATCTGATAGAAGACGAAATTCTCTCTATCCTCTATTTTTGTTCGCTGTATGTGGACTTGTTCCTGTAAACTTATAGTACGTAAACTTGTGTTACCACATAAATATATACTTGCTCGTAGGGTGCATGAAACAAAAGTAAACGAAATCAGTGCTGATACGCGAAATCAGATCTACACGCGAAATCAGAGCCGATACGCGAAATTGGCGAAATTTCGAAATCCGACCACTGCCAGAGGTATGTCTATTGGAATGATTCGTTGTGGTAGAAGTTGTGCGAGTGTTGCCGAAGAGCTGCAACTATCGAGAGTCGTTGTTTGGAGGTGGTGGTGTCGATGGAAAGCAGAAGGAGATGTTAAAAAGAAGAAGGGATCTGGTCGACCAAGAAAGTCTGCAGGAAGGACAGACGCACGTCTAGTTTTAGCTGCTAAGAGGAAAGAAAGAAAGAAAGAAAGAAAGAAAGAAAGGATTTATTCAGATTTGTGTCAGTCTCAAATCTAGTCGTACACTGGAAGAGTGCCTCAAATATATACTGCAGCGTTCGAACGGCTTACCGAAGATTGCGAGAAGCTGGAATTCAATCGCGACGACCAGCTGTCCTAATTCCATTGAGTTTTGAGCACCGCAGAAGACGAGTTAATCTTGCTTATACTTTTGACAAGGCCGGTAGTGGCGAAAGCTTAAGAGGAGAGAAAATATAATTTTAATTAAAACAGCAGCAAGGCTTATTCCTTTAATTTTTTAAAAAAACCATAAAGTTTAGAATTTAAAAGCTAAACTGCAAAATGCATGGATTCGTAGACACAGGTCAAAGCACTGTCAAAGTATCAATGTCAATATATCGATAGGAATTGGAAGAACATCAGTTCAGTTCATGAACGGCAAATACCTAGTTCAATTCAGATCAGTGTTGGAAGCTGGAATATCCCGTTCGCTCAGTTTACCCGTTAACCAGAGAACAACTGAAAACCTCGTTCGCTCACTCACTCAAAAGTTCGAATGCGCTGATAATTAGATTCGTCCGGCAAACAATATCGCGATAGGAATGCAGACCAACTTCGACATGATGGCATTGAAGCGAAATGGAATAATTATCATGAATAGCAACCAGTGTTTTTGAGCGGATCGAAATTCCGCTTTCGCTTGCTCATCGCTCATTTGCTCATATTCGCCCTTTCGCTCGCTCATCGCTCATTTCCCCAAAATCATCCTTTCTCTCGCTCACTGCTCAAAATCATCAAAAAATACCGCTCGCGCGCTCATTTCTCGATATGGCCCTCCTTAATTCTACAAACCCTTTTTATGTTCAAAGCTAATTCCATGCTTTTATTTTAATAAACACCTTTTAGGCGTTAAAGAGAAATTCATCGTTTCATTTTAGGTGAGATTTGAACTACAATGAAATAATGTAGACCATCATACCAATGTATTAAGAAGGTAGCTGTTGCAGAAAATTAGTTGAAACAATATATTTTGATGTACATAACCACAGAATTCTTTTTATATGTATTGAAATGGGCAACAATCTAAACTTAATCTTACATGCTGATCACATAAATCAGTGTGTACAATTCTTAGCGCAAAACTTGGAGAAAATTCGCAAGGTATATCAAGAAACCATGTAATGCGTTGACAATTGAAAATGAACTTCTATGAAATCGTGACAAATTAGTAGATAATTCCTAAAGTAGCTAAAGATAAAATACATGACTTATGAGTAACTGAGTACTGAGTAATCAACTCAGTAGTAATCAATTACTGAGTGTTGGAAATCTGCTATAAAAAGAATCGGTTGATAAACGAAATTGTTGAATTATCCGAAGCAGAAAATGCTGCACCCAGAACGACCTGACACATTGGCGCCAGCCGTCACTGAGATTTCGACACACTAAATTAAGTACCTGTCAAGATGGTCGGTCCGCAGCAGCTCGTTGCGCCCAGGTCCTACCTTCTTCCACTTTTGCACTCAACTTCTTCATGGTGGTGTTTAGACTCAAGCACCCGCTTTAACAAGAAATTTCCTCACCGATGGAGCAACGAAATAGCGGCATCCCACTCTCAGAAGGCATGAGCTCATATTTCCACCCTTGCTTCAGAATCCTTTTGGCCAGTACTTTATATTTCGCAGTTTTCTCTTCATGGGCATCCCTAACGCTCTCTTCCCAGGGAACAATTATTTCGCCCATAATCAGCTTCTCTATAGCGTCGATCAACACTAGATGAGGTCGTTGGTCAGATAGGGATAATTCATCTGGCAGCTGTGATCCACTCAAGTGGACCACTTCCGATCACTTCCTACTTCTGCGGTACAGATCGCACGATGAGTCTTTCGTCTCTTTGTTTGACCACTCGGTACAAAGTCAATTCCCGTTGTTACTTACCTGTAGGGGAGACTCTGTAAAGTTGGCGGAACTCCCGAGCGGAATCATTATTTAGTACTGCGAGATCCTGTTCGAAACAACTTCTACTTTATCAATTTCAGCCCCTGATCAGATTTCACAAATTCGCAGTCGCTATAGAGAAATTCAAATTTAAAGATAGTAGTGGTTCCCTTGGGTGGTTCCGCTAACTTCACAAACGTGGGGGGAGAGAGACTGCTTCCACGATCGCTTGCAGGACCAAGCCGCACCGGTGCGTGTAGCATGCTCTCTATAGTGCCACATGATAGCCGGAGAGGGCACGACGAGGATTGGCATGTCACACAGATAACATTGTGGGTCGGTCCGGATTCCTCAACGTGTCAGATAAGCAGGGGCATGGAACACATCATATGTCCATTGATGCTTCCGCTTCACTGCCAGTAGCCCATGTTCCACCAATCGTTCCATGAGAGCTTGCAAACTTCAACTCCTCAGTCGAGCCATCTGCCAATGTCCAACCTTTGGACATCTTTCCAGACTCCCATACTCTTGCGACAACTTTCCATAAGCACTATGCTTATTTCTTACTGCATATCGTAGTAAGTTTGTTTGTAGCCTGTACACCGCACGTAAATAGTACAGTAGACTGCATGCGAAGATAGAGCAAATTAACTGCAAATGTTGTGTAAACTTCACGAGGCAGGAAAGATATCGCTCCTTCAAATTAAGGACGATTTTGACTTTTTTGCGAAGTAAAATTCACTGTAAGTGAGGAGCCTTTGGACTGACCATGGAGACGAAGCGCATCGAGGAATTTTACTTCGAAAAAAAATCGTAATAAACTTGAAAGATCGATATTTTACTTACCTCCTGGAAAGTTGCACAATGAATAACCTTACGCATAAGACAACGAAAGATCTAATTGCAAGTACAATATCCTAAATTGAACTCGATGTATTTCAACTGTATGGTACAGTTTAAATGCATCGTTCGATTTTCAATATCTTAGTTGTAATGAACTCTCAGCACTTTATATTTTATCTACAAAGAAATCATCGTAGCTGTATAATCGAGACAGTGATATTACGAAAGCTGTCTAAAATGTTAGAATATATACTTTGACACCTTGATTAATGTTTTTTTTGAAAAATCAACCTTAAAATTGTCTAAGTATTATTTATTGATCTCCAACATGTTCTTCTTTGTCCAACATGTTGATCTCAAGTGAAGAAAGAAGAATTATATTTAAGTACGGCATATATATCACAGTTGAAAGAGATGTCTTTGCAATTACACTCACTGTGGCAAGAAATAGAAAGGAGGGTGCAGCAGAGCGGAGTCGGCATGGTCACCCAAAATTTATCACTCCAACTGATAACTACTCATTATTTTAAATGTTGGACACCATTAAATGATGTATTCCTTTTCACTTAATAATGGTTCTGGTATATTGTCCAAATGAGCTGTTAAAGATCAATAACTAGCAAGAAGACATTTCAAAGATTATTCTAGCTTAAGGAGGCTATCAGAAAAAGGATGTAAGCAAAATAAACTCAACAATTTTACAATTAGAAGATTTTCAACGACTTAATAATTATCGATACCGGAGAGGGACGATTCGGTCTCCCGATTTTTTGATGTAATCCTCGTAAAACTAAGTCGCCCGATCTACAATTTTGTGACCTAAAGTTTAGCGTATTTTCAAATTTTTCACTGAAATCCTTAAGTTCGGTAAAATTTCAACTTCAAAAAAAATCTGTCGAAATTGGTGATTTTAAATCTTGAATTGCTTTTTGCAACATGGAGATGAATCAGTTGGAGTAAATGAACATCGCGATAAGAAAGCTTAGACCCTACATATGTTGTACCGTGAATTTCATGTGATTTGAAACATTGGTACGGAAGTTAAGGGGAGACCGATTCAGTCCTACGCGCTTCACAGTCCAATATGGATAGGGTTAAAATGAAGGTCTTAAAATCAATGTACAGTGGAAACCATATATGCCTACATTCGGGTTGTCCGTATGTAGGTCCAATTTGGTTGGTTTCAATTTTTCCACAATTTGCAGTTCTTTCACCTTCGAAGATACTGAAATGTCTCAGGGATCTGCATGTGGATATGTTCTAGCAACGAAATGTTTCTATCAAATTAAAGCATCTCATAATGGCTTCGTGCAATTCCGGAGACAATATGTACATCTATGGGGCGAAGCGATGATTGGGAGACCGATTCAAAAGATATGTGAATAAATAATGTGTCGATGGTCAGATGTTCAGCACATCATCGATCACAAAGACCTTCTTCTTGCTAAGTTCACATCCACAAGTATAATCCAGACAGGCATTCAATGCATGTTGTTAAGCGTGAGAGATCCACAGAAGAGAAAAAAGTAAGGATGTTTTGTTCATCAATCAAGTTATATACATGCATGTACTAGGAACCATCTTTAAAAAAACTTTTCAAACATTTCGCTTTTTTGACTATTTGATCTTTTTTTAGTTTTCCCTAAAAATGGCTCGCTCAACCGCTCGCTCACGACAAAAAATCATCGCTCGCTCGCTCAATTTTCGCTCACAGAATATTTTTTCGCTTGCTCATCCGCTCATCAAAAACTTGAAAAAATACCGCATGCTCGCTCGCTCGCTCAGCTCGCTCAAAAACACTGATAGCAACACTAAATTCAATATCATGAAAGGAAATGCTGAAATTCATTACGTGAATCGCAATTTTATTATGATGCCACAAAAATTGCCTTTTCATGACTAATAGCATGATACCATTTATTTATTTTGAGGTGCAAAGGCAATTTATTTTGAGCTGCAACTTTTCCATGTTATTTTTTTCAATAGCACTTTTATCGTAGTGATGGTGTCTATCGACCAACCCCTCCTATTGGGAGTGGGTCCAGGGGTTGTGAGGTGATGGCGGGCCTATCGTCCGACAGCATCTCCTCCGTTGTCGTTGAGTGATTAGAACCATGTGGATGAGTGTGCGTTTGCGTCTGTTAGCATAAGGTTCGCTGTGTTGGTTGTGTGATAGGTGAGAAAGTGGTTGATTTCTGTGATGGATGGATTCTTGAGTGAATGTGTGATTGCCTATTTGGGGGAAGTACGCGCTAGTATGAGGAATTGCTTGTTTTATGCAAGGTGTATTTTGAGTATTGTTGTTCTAGGTGTTTGTATGAAATATGTGGGGGCCTAGATATAAAAATATAAATATAATATATATATATATATATATATATATATATATATATATATATATATATACATATACCGTAATTGAAAAAAACAACTTGTACCGGTACTCAGAGTTTCATGTATTGTGTCCAATACAATCGTCAGCCAGATCTAAAAGACAAACATGGAATCATTGCATTAAATACTGAAGTGAATAAAAGTCAAAAGTCAGGTCTTTGCCAGCAAATGCTTATTGCGATGTCTACATCTCGAAATCAATTCGCTCCTCTTGTTCAACAGATTGACATTTCTATGCTGCAGAATAAAATATTTCTCGCTAAGACAGAGGTCACATCGCCTGATCATTGGATTGTACGGCTTGCAAACTTTTTTGATTTGCCAAGATATTTTAGGGGTCCCACCTTTTTCTTTGATACTCCAGTATTCCTTGGAAAGTTCCGTCTCGCTTTTATACTTTTCGTGAGAGAATGATTTTTTATGATTGCCATACCGCAGTTTGAAACTTCCTTCACAAATACCGAAGTACGTCTTTTGATGTCCATCGTTCTCGCTGTCTGAGATTTTTGCTTCATACACTATACTGGTAGAGAGGCACTTGTTATCCAAGGGGCATATATATACATAATACATAATATATAATATATAATAATATATATATATATATATATAATATATATATATATATATATATAATATTTATATATATATATATATAATATTTATATAAAAATATAAATAGGCCTCGAGTATGTAGAACTTGATGAAGTTGTGTATGTAGGTGAGGAGGTACCGCCTTGATGTGTTTTCGATCTGTTCGGATGACGGAATAATCGGGGATTGTTGGGTCTTTTGTTTTGGATGTGAGTATTATTGTATCCATATGATGTCGGCTTTGTAGTCAAGAATGAGTTGTGTGAGCTCTGAGATTTTGTTTTAGATGGCGATGTTGAGTTGCATGATTGTGAGCATGTTGTTTTCTGCTGTTGATGCATAAAAAAAGTTTTATTAATTTTAGAAAGTTCAGGTAATGACATTCAATGCAAAATATTAAATACTGACTTTGGCAGTATATTCCCAGCTTTTAAAAATGTCTTCTTTGGTGTTTAGATGGATTTGATGGTCACTTACAGTATATGTACGAGTATGTGATATTATTCAGTACATAATAAGCACATAAGCGATAAGCACGTCACCCGCATGTTGTATATTGTTAAATAAGATCAAGTTTCTTCATGTAATGCCTGTTGAATAGCTGTATTGCCAAAAGTACAAAAATAACAGTTACAGCATGAAGTCTTATAGCAATGCATGCATTCTAAAACTATGCTTATAAACATAGTTTGAAAACTGCTTTTTATATTGTTTCAAAAAATTGTACCGCACTTTCGAAAATGAGTTGCATGGCTGTAAAACATTGCTTTTAAACATATATTTAAACCGTGCTTTCAAACATGTTTTTATAGGCATGTTTTTGAACATGCTTTTAAATATGTTGTGTTTTTGAACTATAATTGATCTGCCAGTGATTGACGAGCATGGCATACTCGTAGACTAGTTGATAGATACCTGTTTTATTCAACACAGTCCTCATAAGTCATTCGATTGTCTGCCGTCGAGCTGTGCGGTCGGATTTCTCTAGCACCTCCTGCAGCGTTGTGCATGAGTGTTGCTTATTGACTGCGTCACACAGTCAGCCGTGTTAAAACGGCTGTTTAAACGACGAAATCGTGTTACTCCAACCAGTTTGGTGCATGCAGATGATTTTATGGACCATTTCTCCAATAAATTGGCTCGGATTCGTGAATTGACTGTTGATTCTTCAGACCGAGTTTTCTCTGCTGCACCGGCTGACTGTTGCCTATCCACGCTTCCATCTGCTTCCTCAGAAGATGTTACTGAGATCATTTTATCACTGCCCAACAAGCAATCTCATCGTGACATTCTTCCCACAGCCATATTGAAGGCCTGCGTTGACATCCTTTCTCCGTTCTTAGCCTCATTGGTGAACAAGTGCTTTGGTTTGGGCTACTTTCCAACTTCACTGAAGTTAATCAGCGTGTCTCCAGTTCTCAAGAAAGGCTGTACTGAGGTTGAGAATCTGTCATCATACCGGCCTATCTGCAATTTGTCTGTCTTGTCTAAGATTATGGAAAAAATTGTTGCGAAGCATTTTGTCTCTTATCTGAACGCCAACAATCTAATTAGCCAGCTCCAATCTGCATATCGAGTACACCACTCTACTGAGACGGCTTTGCAGCATATCACTAGTGAGATTCTGACTGCAATGGATGGTGGTGGCATTACTTTACTTGCAAGTCTCGATTTGTCCAGTGCGTTCGACACAATTGATCATAATACCATGATAAAGCGCCTTCATAGATCTTATGGAGTGAGTGGCTTAGCTCTGCAATGGTTCGAGTCCTTTCTATGCAACAGATCCATGTTCTACAAATTCAATAGTGACTCTTCAAGAATAGTGCCAGTAACAACAGGAATTCCTCAGGGATCAGTGCTCGGGCCCACATTGTTTATGCTCTACATCATGGACATCATACCCTTGGTTCAGTCCCATGGATTAAGTATACACATATTTGCAGATGACATTCAAATCTATAGCTTCAGTGATCCATCCGATGTCCAAGTGATTGGGTGCACTATGTCATCGTGCTTGCTTGACGTTGATCTATGGCTCTGAGCGAACAACCTACTCTTCAATTCAAAGAAGACAAATGTGATCTACTTCGGTACAAGACAGAGACTTCAGAATCTAACCATGCCTCCCGTACGTGTCGGGGATCACCTGATTCAACCAGTTCCTTCTCTTCGATGTCTTGGTGCAGTACTAGACTCTAACCTATCTTTTAAAAAGCATATCTCAAGGACATTATCTACATGTTTTGGAGTCCTTCGTCAAATTCGATCTATACGTCATTCCGTGTCAAGTTCTCTCGCGGAGACTCTAGTAGTTAGCCCTGTGTTCACAAGGCTTGACTACTGCATCTCGCTTCTGGCCGGCCTCCCGAATTGTGATATTACCCGATTACAATCAGTTGTGAATGCATCTGCCCGGCTAGTGAACAATTTACCTCGGACATCACACATACCTCCTGCTCTACGTGAACTTCAGTGGCTTCCAGTTCACCAAAGAATTAATCTCCGAATGGTGTTGCTCATCTATAAATGCTTGAACGGTCTTGCCCCAGCATACCTTAGCAACCTCATCACTCAAGTTGCAGATTTGCCCGGACGTTCACGCTTGCGGTCGGTGAAGGCATGTTCTCTCTCGGTTCCAAAAGCCAGCCTTAAGTCTACTAAGAAGCGACTATTTCAATCTGCGGCATGTGAAGCCTGGAATGCATTGCCTATGTCAGTGAAGACTTCTACCTCACTAACTCGCTTCACATCTTCTGCGAAGAACTTTTATCTTTCTTTGGTTTAGTTTTAGTTGGCATTTTATTGTGATTTCATGTTTTTTAATGAAAATATTCTGTACTGTGGCCTTGAAACTCAACGGTCTAACGCCACTTTGTAATGCAACGCAAATACAAATTCGTGACTACTAACACGAGAGCAGAGTAGGAAAATTGTGCCAATAGTGTACTAGAGAGGCGAAAGTGGAAGTAAAGGATCCTCTTAAGAAGTTAAGTAGTTGTCGGCTAATGTAAGTGGTTGGTCCACGATGCGGAGATAAGATTTAACTAACTTGGGAGTAACATGTCACTGACATCACGGCTGCTATACTTCACACATCCAAAACAGATTTTGAGGTTGTCGACACATGTGTATTATATGTTGTTCAATTGAAAATAATTAGAAAATGCTGGAATGATTAAAATTGCAATGCATCATAAAGGACCTGAAAACAATAAAAACATGATGTTTTCTGTTTTAAAACGTTCTAAAAGCATGATTCTTGGAACACTCGGTGGATGTGAAGACTCATGTGCCACAGAGATTTTGTTTATTTCGTATAGTCTGGTATAGATTTTTTAACATATATCCGACAGGTGAAGAAATCCGCGAATTTTAGATTTTGCAATAACATGCCTGGTTATGGCATGTTTTCCAGATGGGAATTAATCTGCATACATAGCAATTACTTAGATTCTGCAGATTTCTACAATTCGTGTGTTTTCATCTAAGGTTCTTCTTACAGTAGGAAAATTACTATCAGGTTCCATTGTCAAATAATTGGGTTCATATTTTATCCATTCAACATTATAATAAACATATAGTTGATGGATTTCATCGGGAGGTTCATAATATGAGAAAAACAATAATTTGTCGTTAGTCTCTCCCCAATACTTTTTTCCAATATGCGAGTGTTTTGAATAAAAAGGCAGATGTTTGGCGCATAGCATCTGCCTTTTTATTCAAAACACTCGCATATTGGAAAAAAGTATTGGGGAGAGACTAACGACAAATTATTGTTTTTCTCATAATAAACATAATCTACGTACCTGCATTTGCTCTTTGTAGGCACATATTTGGTGATATTTTGAAGCATCGCAATGGTTTTAATTTGCGGTTTTTCTAAACATAGTCCTAAGTATAATTGTAATGGGGAATCATTGAATTGAGATAATTGTTTAAAAAAGTTATTTTCATTGAAATCATTTTGAAACATGGGATTGCGTTAGGTCGCAAGCGAAATAGAGTTTGATTTATTTGATATTGGTCATATCATAGCAGATTATCAGGTCTCATCTATTTCTGGCGAAGTGGTCAAAACATGAGCGACTATGCTTATTAGTGATGAAGTCTTAACGTCATAATGCTTCGGCACTATTTAATGAACAATGAAGTTTCTGCGATAATCTGTAGAAGCTAATATGTCTACGGTCAGCATTGGTATTGTTGGTACATCTCAAGACACAACACTGTGCCATATTTAGAACAAGGGTAAAATGAATCTCCTGATGAAGTTCATATTTCATTTTGCTGTTTGTCTTGATGAATGACATTGGTGAAGTTCTTTGATTTTGTAATTTTCTTAATATAGCTCTATACGAATTTCATTTTTGAGATAAATTCGCTTATTTTTTTTACAGATACAGAGCGATTGCCAGTTTCATTTGGTGCTTTGGCTACATTTCGTTTTTCCGAACAACGCATTGGTTTGGACTAGAAAAGGTACCTCCTCATAGTAATGCCGTTCAGTTGCTGATTACATTGAAGGTAAGTTGAAAGGAATTTTGCAATGAGGCAGTTGCACTTGAATATTGAAAACACCGTCTAATCTCTTCTAGTATCACAAAAGTACGTATTACTTTGATAGTCCTGATATTAAAATATTTTGAAATATTTCCTCTCAAAATATGTGAGAAAGACGAAAGGGTAGGGCAATGCATGTTTGTAAACAATCTGATTTCCTTGGAAATGTGAGGAAATGGTGATCAGGAAGATGCATGAGAATGCAAGATTAAAGCGGCCAAAAATAACATTAGGAGAAATTATGCAAATTCGTAAAAACTCATGGAATTTTCTATCTGGAAACATTAATTAATCTAAGAAGCACTTCTCTTAACTGATGCACATCATCCATACCTTCGCACTATAAAAAGCGAAATCAAAATTAAAAAATAACAAATATTCAAGCGTTGGACTTCCTGCGAATATTTGGACTTCTTTATGTTCATGTCTACTTCGCACCTTTTTTTATAGATGTTGTATAGTATTATTCGATGCCAATATTTGCGTCGCTTTCCTTGACTTGAAAAGACCCTCGAAATCAGCTAGTACGCACTGCGCTGCCACCAGGTCACAGAAGAGCTAATCACATGGAGTGAAGCTGATGATGCCTACGGATAGTAGGAGAAATATATTGCAGTAATAAGCAATTTTTGATAGATTCTAACAATCTACTTGGCTCTTTCCAATCTATAAAAACTAGAATGATCGAAGTTGTTAAAATCGCCCATGAAAATAACACTGTGATTATTATGACAGTTTAAAAAATTGTCCAAAATTGCAATTTCAGCGCAGGCAGAATTATAGAAGTACATTCGATGGTATGAGGCTTTGGTACCGCAAAATCAATAGCTTGGAATACGAATTCATTTTTCACGTAAATGGCGAATCCACCACCTTTTCGAGATTGACGGTCGTTCCTCAAGATGCTGTAATCGGGTAAAGCAACTGACGCGTTGGAAATATCTTCTGTCAACCAGCTTTCTGCCACGCATATCATACTGGGAAGCAACATTTTGGCGATCAACTTTAATTCGTCCATTTTTGATAAGAGGGACTGGGCATTCAAAAGAAGAATCGACGGAAAGTTTTGGTTCATTCTTGCATTACTACTTCTGGATAAAACTTTCAATGAAAATTCTGATCTCTAAAACGACTTTGTTGCTGCTTCTCTTTCCGTAAAATGACCCGATTTTGATAAATGACCACGTCCTCTCCGGACTCACGACGTGTCTTCAATTCATCGCGCAGAAGTCTTTGTTTCTGTTGCTGCATTGGAGTCAAATCTCAATGTACAAAAACGTTTTGATATGATGACGATTTTAATTTAGGAGCGTTTCTCAGAATGTTATCACGGTCAGAAATAGACTTACATGTTATTCGGATGAATTTGCTCTTACCGATGCGGATCAGATTATCAAACTTTGTATTGGAAATGCCAATTTGATTCAACAATTCTTGCACTTGCCTATTGTCATGATCACGTCTTTCAGATAAGCCACCACTTGAAACTTCAGGTAAACCGCGAACGATCACACTATTCTGACGGTGAGACCTCTGCTCAAACTCATTTGACAAATCGAGAAATAACTTATCATGAAATGTGATAAGAGAATTATATTTTTCGTTCAAGTCATCATACTTGCACTTCAAATCAGTCTGCTCTTCAATAAGTGCTGAAATCCTATTCATAAATGGAGACATATTTTGAGTTACACATTTTTCGATTACGCTGGTAATGGAGGTCAAGCTGAGCCTGTCTTCATCGTTAGCTACATGTAAATCAGGTTGCGATTTTAAGTGAATCATCGCCTCAAGCAATTCATTTTTGGAGATGCTATTCTTGCGAGACTTCAACTCGTCAATAGACATGGACAAAACCTTTGGCAATTGTGCAGCATTCATTATGTTGTGCGAGAACAATAGGCTTCAAAGCACAGAGAGGAAGTGGATATGACAGCTGTGCAATGTGCACTATAGATCTGCGGCGGACACTTCAGACCGTGGACAACAACTCACCGAAAAACCGCGCATTCGCAGACTGTCAATACAGAACGAAGATGGACACACCAAATATCTGAGAATAGCACGAAAGCGATGCGACAATTCCAAAAACGAAGTGGATGACACGACTGACGAGACAACGACGAACAATGAGGTACCAAAAACTTTTGGATACGATGGATTGGTCACACAAAACTCTTGATATTGTAGAAACTGCACGAGCTAGCAAAAGACACAACCTTTCACGACCAAGATCATTGAAGAGTGCTGGTCTGCAACGAAAGATGTGAAGCGCCGACTCGGAGTCAAGGAGACACATGCTTTCGCTTGAGCTACGGGTGGAGCACTTCCGTAACACGGAAATCCGCCGGTGACATGGCGTTGCATCGATTGCAGAAAAAATGCACGAGGCCCGGTTGCGATGGTTTGGCCATGTTATGCGCGTCAATCACGATACCCTTGTAAAATTAGCATACAACATCGTAGTTGAATGAAGAAGACCAATTGGCTGTCTGAAACAACACTGGTTGGTCACCCTGCACAGCGACATCAAGATCACTGGTGCCTATCCCAACCAAGTCCATGACCAAGCGAAGTGGAGACAAATAACCACCATAGCGGACCCCTCCGCTCTGTGGAACACGCGCTGTAGAAGAAGAAGAAGAAAAGGTGCCATTATTTGTGAACCATGACGGTACAGAAATTGTTAGAGCACTGTGAATTCGTTTAAGAAGGATTGTCGTATATCTGAATAGAGGTGTAGTTAGGTAGGCATGCTCATTTGATAGAACAATGTATTATTCATAAGGAGATATCATGCACATTCCGTTTGCAATATTAGGATGAACATGACTCAACCGATCGTTAGCGATTCTTCAACATAAATGTGGAAATCTACAGACCGTTTAATAAATATTTGTACAAGAATGTCAATTTTAACACACTTTATATTATATGAAACCTCGTGTTCCATAGATTACTCTGGCATATACTTTAATTCTGCAAGTGGTCAGTTGTAGTCAGTAGGTCCTGCAAAAGAAAGTTGAGGATTTTCTTTGACTGAGGATTTCAACATGAAGAGGACTGAATTTTCAATGAAAATTGACTGACAGTATGATCTATCCATCAGATTACGAGGGTCATTAGAAAAGTTCTCAGTATTGACGTGTTTCTCGAAGACTAGTGAATATCTGAGACATATATGACAGTGATACTAAAAATAGCATATGATTCCTCGATAGAAATAGAAATTGCGCGCACGACTTCTGTTTATTCGTCACAGACTGATACAAAAACTTGGTATTCCGAGCGCGCTGCCGAGCATTGATTTAGCAGTCAGAACGCAGTTTGGACCGAAGTGCTTTGCCAGCAAGTCTGCAAAAGCCTGATGCTCGACAATTGATTAAGTTTCACGTTCTTTTACGAAAATCACCGTCCGATACACACTCTCTTAAAAGAAGGCTTAGAAGATTTCTGCTCGTCGTACGAGACAGTCCGCAAGTGGCACAACCTCTTCAGTAATGGTGGATTCATACTTCTGTTGTACAGCAAAATTCATGCTGGATGAACTTGCCGTACGGCAAGTTCGGCAATGTTGTACGACTAATGACGTCACATACGACAGCACATACGACAGTTATTATCGATTTGCTGTGCGTAGCTATTGTTGGACATACAGTATGCTCTGTAGGAACAAATGAAGCAGTCATTCCGCACAGCAGATTTTATACAGCAAAAGCAAAAACGCGCACGTATCGTATTGTCAAGTTCATTTTCAAATGACGATGGATGAAGAGAAGTTGATCGAGTTCGTGAGAAATTGTCCGCACCTATGGGACCATTCATTGCAGGAATACAGAGATCGGTCTGTGTGCAATAGAAGCTGGATTTCGATCGGAGAACAACTTGGAGGTTTCACCTCAAAAGAAGCAAGGGACAGGTGGAGGCAACTTCGCGATAGCTTCGTTAGAGCGAAGAGAAACACGATGAAGAAGAGTGGTGCTGGTGGAGAAATGAAATCAAAATGGAAATTTTCGGAAAAAATGAATTTTCTCGACAAGGTTCTAAACAGTCGTACTTCTGTTTCCAGTCTTACAATTAGTCAAGATACCAAGTGAGTCTGACATTTTTTGAATATTTAAATGAGATTTATGTCATAAGTCTAGTCTTTAATCTTTTGTGTGGCCTTATATCATTTTTACCCTGTGATGCACAAGTATAGATTTGTATCATCAATTAGCGATATTTGATATTGTATTGTTGATTTGGATATATTTTCTATAATACAGTAGAAACCGGTTCTTACATCTAAAATTAATTATTCTAATTCCGCTTTTCTACATTATTTTGACGCAATATATTACAAAATTCACTTTACCTATTTTTTTATTGATTCTTATCTTTCAGGAGTAACGCTGCCATTATTGAAGAGTCGAGTGGAGAAAGTGAGAAGGAAAATGGAGTGGAAGTTAGCGAAGGTACTACCAGACCATCTGTATCTTCAATACCTCAAAAGAGAAGAAGGAAGCAGGCGGATCAAGTCGAAACAGCTATACTTGATTATATAAGCAAGGTCTCAGCGGAAACTTCCGTGGAAACCCAATTTGGACAGTACGTTGGGGCCAGCTTGAACAGACTCTCCACTGCTCGTCAACGAGAAGGAAAACTAAGGATCCAAATTATCCTGAACGAGCTCGAGGATGAACAGGAAAAGGAAATTGCATCCATGAGTCATGTGGGATGTTGTTCATCGTGTACTCAAGTGACAGATGTGTTTGAAAGAGCTTGTAAATAAATGTGTTTGAAAACTCTTTTTTAATCAATATGATTATTTTGGTATTTCAAAATTAAACTCGGATATAGTATTGTTTTACAAATCAAATGATCACAATAATCATATAGTTAAATAAAAATGATCTTGTTAACACTGAAAGAATGACATGTACGCATAGGTATGCGGCCTAGGCCTACTATAATTATTAACAGATCTTTCAGAATAAAATGTTGGTCTTTGCTTTCGGTCGACTATTTTTATGTAAATTAATGTAATACAGTAAACTCTAATTTAGAGAACAATTTCGTATAAGTTGCATTACAAATGAACAAATCCATCTAGCTGACTCCCGATAATCGTTATGAAAATTATAAAAAATAAAACGCCATAATCCATCAAGATTATTATACTAGTAGCAAGTAAATACATTGAAAATGTATCGTCTTACAAAATTAAGGCCTGGAAAATTCTATACAAAAGCAGAACTTGATAGCATAGTCAGTTGTGTACATCCACATATACCTTCATGATTTACTTTTACCCAAGCACCAGGCCTATATATTTTAATTGATAGGTCTAGTTGTTCAGATTTTTATCGCAAAAATGAATTCTGCGAAGATGTCACTTTTTTTCCCCCTTTCAATGATGGATTTTTGCCAAGGCACTTCGCCAGCACTGGAACTGAAATATTTCACCAACTTCTCCCGTACCGTGTATGCATATTTCGAAGACCTTTCTGCAGACATTTCTCCAATATTTTCCAAACCTAAAAAATAGAGTTATGTTTATTAAAAAGGAAAGTCATTCGAACAGTATCTAGTCGTGAAATTTTGTTAACAATTATTGATTTCCTTAAAATAGAGTATGGTGTACATTCAATGAATAAAATCTAAAGTACGAGTCATAAATGAAGCATTTTCATATCAATAAAAATTCAAAATCAGAAATAGAATTAGCTATCCCATCATCAGTTCGCGGATACTAAATATGATGGAAAAATAAGTATGTTTTCATGTTAAATGATCGTCGAAACAAGTAAATTGAATTTAAAGTAATCAAATAATTAAAGTAAATTTAAGTATTAAATTATCATTGATTTTTGTGATATGAGCATATAAGTATACTTACCCGTATCTGCACTTGCTATTTGTCGCCATCCTCCAAGATGTACTACGCCATTTTGATCTTCAAAGTCAACAAAGCTTGGTGGACTGTACTGAGTGGCACTAGGTATAGAGTGTTCATCTGTTGATTTCAGGTAATTGTGAAGCAACACAGATGCCCGAATAATTAAGTCCGCTTGTTCTGGTTGACATGTGATTGACCGTCTGAATATACGCCATCGAGCAGACATAATGCCAAACGCATTTTCCACAACACGACGTGCTCTACTGAGACGATAATTGAATATTTCTTTGCCTTCCGATAAATTGTGTCCAGAGAAGGGCTTCATTAGATAGGGACGAATGGGAAACGCGTCATCGGCCACAAACATATAGGGCACTTTTTCTTCGGTGCCGGGGAGAGCTTCCGGGGAAGGGACACATATCTTTTTCAATTTCTTTCTTCACGTCCCAGTCCTGCCAAATTCCAGCATCACTATCTCTGCCACATCGATCAATGTCAACAAATCGGAACATGTATTTGGCGTCAACAATCGCCATCAAGACAACGGATTGAGTGCGTTTGTAGTTGAAGAAACGACTACCTGAGTTGTGTGGTGCTGAAATTACGACGTGTTTGCCATCCACTGCGCCAAGACAAGAAGGAAAATTCCAAAACGCCCAAAATTCTTTTGCCATGTCTTCGAATTCTTTCGTAGATGGTGGGCAGAGATACTGGGCATTTAGAGCACTTCGGATTGCTGACAAAGTTTCGCGAAAAATTACACACGCGGTTGACTTTCCCAAACGAAAGCTATGAGCCACACTTTGTTGAGAATTTCCCGTGGCAAGCAGACGTAAAGTGACAGCCAGTCGTATACGATTGCTGATAGGATATCGGTGCGTTGTTTGATGTTGAATATATGGATCAATTCTCCGAAGAAGGTCGTCGAATCTCATTTTTGACATTCGGAAATAACTGAAATGTACTTCTGGATCCATACATCGCATCTCATCCACCAAACAACCTTCGCCCCTTATATTACGGGGTATGTTTAGTGGTCTGACACACCATCGCCTATTTCTTCTTCTTCGCTGTAACCAGTACATCAAAACGACAGGATCCATTTTCTGATGCATTTAACAACCAAATCATCGTCCCGAGATGTCGCAGGGCAATATATATGTATGAACAGTGTCACAGCAACAGTAATCGATAATTATGACGCACTGCATGATACGTAAACTGTTGTACAGCATTTTGAATGCCGCACAGCAAATTTGCTGTCACAGCAATACGACATGCTGTCCGGCCGCATCCGACATTTGCAGCATACGGCTTGCTGTACAACAGAAGTATGGATCCACCTTAATGGAACCATTGACGCACAAGATGCTCCGAGGTCTGGTCGCCCACAGACAGCATGTGATGAAGATCATGTCGAACGCGTTCGAGAACTCGTTGAAAAGGATCGTCGTCTCACTTGTGAGGAAATTGCTTCGGAGATTGGCATCAGCTGCTTCAGTGTTCATGCAATTCTGAGAAACCATCTTCACAAGCGGAAGATCGCTGCCAAATGGGAACCACACGTTCTCAATGAAGAGCAACGGGGAAACAGACTTCGAATCTGCGCGTCTCATGTACGACGTTTCAGACGCGAACGTAACAGTTTCCTTCATCGAGTTGTGGCTGGTGATGAGACGTGGGCACGTGCTTTTGAACCCGAGTTAAAGCGTCAGTCAGCAGAAAGGACAGGCGAAGGTTCTCCACGACCAACCAAGGCTGTGAGGAGCCCCACTCCAACGAAAGTCATGCACATCGTCTTCTTTGATGTTCATGGTCTTCTGGTTGATCATGCAGTACCTCATGGTGTTACTGTGAATGGCGATTACTACGCCTCTTTCATCAGAAACCATCTGCGTCCGGCAATTCGACGAAAGCGACCAAAGCTTCTGCGAGATGGACCCATCATTCTGCATGACAATGCAGCTCCCCACACCGAACGTGATGTTGTTCAACTTCTGACAGAGGAATACGACTGGGAAGTCCTTGAACACCCACCTTATTCACCGGACTTGTCACCCTGTGACTTTTTTTGGTTTCCTCGTGTGAAAGTCAATCTCCGCGGTGAACGGTTCAAGACGTTTGAAGAGATCAACTGCGAGTTTCGTCGAGAATGTGTCGCTCTGGACAGGCATGGGTCCGAGGCAGAGCTGGAAAAATTCCACTGAAATTTTTTAATTCCAATTCCGGAGCAGAAATTTCAATTCCAAATCCAATTCCAATTCCAGTCGAAACAGTTCAATTCAATTCCAATTCCATAGTAAGATTCAATTCCGATAATTGCATGTCGCGTATAGTGTCTTAAGTTAATGTATCTAACGTTTGTTCGTTTCAATCTAACCCATGTGCCCTTATTCTATCCTCTTTGTTCCTGTGTGGCGTTCCCTGCGTCGTTCCTATGTGCGTTTTCATGCTCATAGTTCATATTTCTAGTGTACATGTATATATGTAACCGGTCAGCCTACGCCATTTTCGTTTCGTAAACGAGATATTCAATATCTCGTGAAAAAATAAAAGAAAGTTAACGGTCAGCAAAGAATCAAACGCTGAGAGAGAGAGGGAGAGAGAGATGAGACGCGAATAAATCTATTAATAAACTGACAGGAGAAAGAAACTCAGTGTGCGAATAACGTGATTGTTGATGAAAGAAAAAACGACAATAAAAATGACATCATGAAAACTGATTAATTGGTCCATGTTAAAAAAGGAGATTAAAAATTCCATGATAAGAATGAAATTTGATCGGGTCGAAAGCAAGCGAGCACAGATTAAAGGAAACTCTTTCAATTTTCAAAGGAAAGTGGTTTTATCGTCGAGTCTCAAAAATTTGTATAAATTAGAAACGATGAGAAATTGACACAACAACAACACATACGACATCTTCAGTAGCTGCTAGAAGAACTCCGGGCTCTCGGGGTGCCGCATAACTACAGAAGTAACAACAACCACTGCCAGTCAGCGAACAACAACACAGCAGCGTATACGGCAGCACATCAGCTAGCGTGATTGAAGATCGACGGTATAAGTGACACTGATATTTATGATATTATTTTGGTATAGGTGAGTCCGATCGAATTGAAGTGAATTCAACATTAAGAAGTGAACTGTAAGTGTAAAGTTTTTCTTTTATCGTTGCATATCGCATCTATATAACTATAGTCTTAAGAATTAATATTGTTAATTGTTGTGATTGGAAGTTGAATAATAGTTCATGTAATTGAATAATTAGTTATTAGAATAATTTGCTGACACTGTCTATATCATGATTTGAACTGACAGGGTTGCTGCCGTTGCTGTGCCGCAAGCGAGCACAGATTAAAGGAAACTCTTTCAATTTTCAAAGGAGCAAGCAGCTATGCAGCAATGCAGCGTTAATTATCCTCTTTCCAAACCAACTGTTTTTCGTGTGTACAACAATTAAGTTAATCTCCAATTTTTTTTGCTTGTCTTATCTAAAACTAAATTCAACAATTGTTTTATTTTGATTAATTATCTTACTTGATAAATAACTAAATAACAGATTGAACAAAGATGATTGTCTTTTCATGGCCTGCTTAATCGCTGAAATAACATTGTCCGGGGCTGTAGGCCCATCGAAGTCATAAAAAACACCCTTTATTCAACAATAGAATAAAGCTACCTCTGTCGATCTATCCCTCTCTAATCTCTGCAATAAACACAACAGCCGAGTACTGTGATTTCAATTTTTGTACAAATAGATTTATCACAGGTCTATCGAAAAAGTGGAATTGAGGTTTATCAAGGTCAATTCCAATTCCAGTAGATTTTCATATCGTCAATTCCAATTCCAATTCCGACGAAAAATGGAATTAATTCCGGATCGGAATTAATTCCAATTCCGACTTTTCCAACTCTGGTCCGAGGACGGAATCAATGGCCTGGTGAGACATTGGAATAAGTGCATTGAAAGTAATGGCGACTATTTTGAGTAGTGAATGTGAGAAAAAGCCTTGCTGTTATTATAGATTTTTAACTATTATCCCAAATTTTCGCCTACTTAAGCCGCTTTAGGGGATTGAAAGGGAGACAAGCTTCGCAATTCAAACTTACATGGTGACATGGAAATGTATAAATTCATGAAGGGATTATGTTAGACATAAACAACACATAGATCGAGATAAAGTCTACCATAGAATTATAAATGGTGTATCAGCGGTCACAAATGTTCTTGAGTTATAAGTATAAAAAATGGCGGTATTGTTCTTTTTCTTCTTTGTTTATATGCGGTGAATATTTCTGGATGAGTTGGGCTTCCATTAAACGGATGTTTGTGTTGTCTCTCTCTCGTAGGATAAAATCTCGGTCTTGATATTGTTTGTTGCACATTTCTGAAGATGTTTAAAAATTGAAGAGCTCTCTCTCTCTCTGGTAATATGTTCTTTTATCCGTACATGAAGTTGTCTGATTGTGCTCCCAATGTGAAACTGTTGACACTTACAGCACGTGACTTTGTACACTACATTTTTCTGAAAACATAGCTTGTTATCTTTCAGTGGACATGACGTCATTTGGCAGTTGTTTATTGTTCTGTTTTTTGTTCTCAAAGCCGACCTCAATGTTGTTTGTGATTTTTGAGCCAGACCAACATTAAGATGTTCTGAGTTCAGAATTCTTTTGATTTTATGATTGATGTCAGAGATAAAAGGAATTCTCAGGTCTCATCTCTCATATTAATCTACTTTATTTTGAGTAGCGCATGTGTCATTTTATAATATACATTTCGCTGGATATCTTAGTTTTTATATTTTAGGCTCTAGAAGGGAATACAGAACTTTTCTAATGACCCTCGTATTGATGAATGTAGGTCAAGAATGCGTGAATGTACAAAGGATGCACAAAGAATAAGATTCCTCTCAAAACTATTGCGCAAAGACATTAAACGCATTTTATTCATTGAAGGATAAGGTCAATATCAGTAAACTTCATAGCATGTGAAAGTCTATGTTTCATTTTGTGCAGACTCGATGTCATGTCCGGTTAGTTGAGGTCAGTAGATTTAAAAATTATGTAATTGTGGTCATTTTTTACTGATATCCGTTACAGGAGACACACAAAATGAAAATTTTCGATTATCACCATTGAATCAGACTTTTAATAAGCTTTTAGACGACATAATGCTTTTTTGTATTTTGACAAAATTTATAGCATTTTCATTCCAGTTATAACTTGGGTCATTTCACATTCTTCCAAGTGAGATAAAGCAATGTAACCGCTTCAACACAGACACTTTTTAACTTTTCTTCTGCTTAAGCTAGACTTCTCGTGCATCGGCTCAAATGAAAGCTGAGGTTGTCAGCTCCAAGAATATATAAGTTTATAAATATATATAAAATCGGTTCACCTAAATATTCTCTTACAAATTTTGGAGTCAGCATTGACCACTGTGCCAATCCTTCTGTTTGTTTTGAGTTCATCGAGATATTTAAATGTGCATCAAGCATAGCATGCACACTCGTCACACCGTGCAATGTCTATAGCCGGCTTCGCGACAAAATACTATTGTGTCGTTCGGTCTGCGGTGTTATCGAATACCCGACAAATGCTATGATTGACAGGAGGACCGATAAGTAGGTGACATTTTATTTGATGGGAACATCTCGAGCAAAATTCTTAGTATTGTAAACAACATTGATTAATACATGCATATTGTGTCTGTGCGATATCGGTCGGATCCTTCAAAGATGGGATCCGTAATTGAGCGATTAGCAAAGCAGACCAACAGAATTAACTTAAGTTGCAAGCTGCAAATGTTAGTCTATTTTGTAACTACATTTGATTAGAATAACGAAAGAAAATTCGAAATTTTCTGTTGTGCAATGATTAATGAAACGGTCTGTATGGTATATAGAAGTGGTCAGATAAGAACAGTGAGCTGACTCATTAGATTTTTAGTCATCTCCATCGAATGCTCCGACTGTGAACAGCCTGACATTAGGTTTCATTTCTCTCTAAGTGTAACTTAGTTTTTAGGCACTTAAACTTACACTCATGACAGTAATGTTAAAGCGTATCGATTCAAGACAGCAGCATTCGACTCGGCATGGTCCATTTTATTGCAGGAGACGATAATCTGAAACCCGAATTTTCAGTGGGAAAAAAGCATAGAAAAGATTTTTGGGACCGCCCCTTGACAAAACATGTCTGTGGACTGGTCCAGACTGGTCAATGGTGCGCCAAATCGCAAATTTTCTGAAGCCTCTCGCCAAGACGGATCTAGCGGTGTAGCTGGTTTGTGCACCTTCACTCTATCTTCTAACTTGGTTTTCCAGGCATCTCACTGGCAGTTACGGAGGTGTTTGGTTAAAAAGACGTACATGTAGCATTATTTGTGTACGAGATAAATTTATTTTATGATCTCAACCGAAGGGGCCTGCTAGTCAGCAGACTGGTACGCCAGATGAGTGCCGTCTTACATTTACCGTCTTCTGGGCTGCTCAGCGTTAGGTGTACCGACACTCCTTTTTATAAGCGACGCAATGACATCAAAATGGATGTCAAATTATAGTCCTGTGGATACCAGAGTGTCATTCACTGCTCCCGGCGGTCAAGCTTGAGCAATTGGACCTACTGGTGGGAAACTGGGTCAACCAGCCTAGCTTATGAATACGGCTAAGCCAGAAATGATAATGAAAGTCAGTATCATTGAGCCGTGGGCAAGAATGAATCAAATCAGTTTTAAAATTTACCCTAAAATGGAGAATGACTGCAGCAAGAAGGATACTGCAGAAAAACTCCCGAAAACTGCAACATACGAAATCCGACTTTATTGCATGGACCGATGGATCAGTTAGCGGAGGAGTCACCGATGGAGGTTGTGGAATACAATCAATCAAAGAGGAAAGCCAGACATACAATGCAAACATCCTGCTGGCTTTTATTGCAGCAGTTACACAGCAGAGATGAAATCCCTCCATGAAGCCACATCAATTTTACATAATAAAAACATCCACGGCAAAACTTTAGCATTCGTGCTGGACAACCGGGGGGCAGTGCAAAGAATCGCGGAAGGTCACTTAGCCCAAAAGGATAACACTGGATATAGAAATAGAAATCTTTATTGGTCAATACGAAAGCGGTATATGACAGGGAGGGAACGGAAACATGTACATCAGGCATCAAGAAAAATGAGAAAATTTAACAAAAGAATTCCGGTAGAAAGCTCGATTCCTCCTCTGAGGCAGAAGAACACGTTGGTGTCGCATGTCACACGAAACATTGTTGCGTACAATAAAAAATTGGGAGAGAGGATGAGTATATTTACATTTGGAAATTTTTACAATGAGGCGTCTACAAATATTCTCAAGCATACAGCCGAGAGGTTGCTTGTCCGAGACACCAGCCCATCGACGGGCAACACGATCTAGCCTCTCTAACCTACGTAAATTAGCAACTTTCATGTCGCACAACAATGGCCAGCAGTAAGCAACGTGACTGAAAACAAAGGCCATATAGGCCTGCAGATGGTTTGCGGGTCGCTACAGTTACTCCTTATCCTTTTTACAAGAGAAAGTCCACGGCAGCATTTTCTAAATAAAAAGGGAAGTTGATAATTCCAAGAAAGATCATTTTCGAAAAACACTCCCAAAATCTTCAAAACATTCACACGTTCAACAGCACAACCATGGATGAAAACGGGGACAGGTGTGGGACTGTGAGAAAGACGGCAAGCAGTTAAGCATTTAGTTTTCTTTACATTAATAGACAGCTTCTTGGCTTCTGACCAGGAAACAAAGGAATCAACCACAGACTGAAAGCTATTAACAGAGTCAGGATCGCATAGATGAAGTAAAGTAATATCGTCAGCGTATGCAACTAAACGAGTGTCGGGGAGTTGGGGAAGGTCATCAATCATGAGGATGAAAAGCAAGGGGCCTAGGATGGATCCCTGAGGAACGCCGCTGGTCACGTCTTTCCAGGGAGTCAGAATGTCGTTAGTAGAAACTCTCTGCATGCGGTTTGAAAGAAAGTTACGAACAAAGCGAATGACAAAGGACTACAGTCAAATTTGTGAAGAAGAGTCTCTAGCAGAGCCTGATGGCTAATCGTGTCGAAGGCTTTCTGGAAGTCAACAGCAAGCAGGTTGACCATGTTCGACGACTTTAGGCTCATATGTTCAAGCATAGTTAGACGGATTGATAGAAGCGCGTTTGTACAGCCACCGAAGCCGTTGGAAATGAACCCGAATTGACGGGAGTCAAGCTCGTGATTAAGGGATGGAAGGAGGACAAGTTTCTTAATCAGTTTCTCCAGGATTTTACTGGGAAATGGTAATATAGAAATAGGGCGATGATCCTGGCTGTCCTTCTTGGGTATAGGAACGATGTGGGCTAATTTCCAGGGTTTAAGGAAAATTGCATTCTTCAAACACAAATTGAAGATAAGGGTGAGGGGGATGGAGAGAATGTCGGCAAACATGCGAAAGAAATACCCAGGAATGCCATCGGGTCCACAGGAGTTTGACTTGGAGTTCTTTATTAATCTGAAAACATCTTCATCACAGACAGAGGGGAACTTGGTAGGCGGAGATTGTTGACGATTATCCACAAAGTGATCCATGTCGGGCTGCTGAAAAACTTCAGAAAACTGGCTGTTGAGCCGAAGAGCATAGGGTTCATCTAAGCAGATGCGAGGAGGAGTCCGATTAAGCTGGGAATTAATGGATTTCCACTTGTCAGTGAGGCCTACAGAAGTGGAAGACAAGTTCGGATGATATCTCAATCTAGCTTTATTGGACTCACTAATGAACTTTTCCCGGAGCTGAATGAATTTGGGGGTATTCCCACGGGATAAGGCTTTATCTCGACTATCAGAGAGAGCCTTGAGGGAGGGGGTCAGCCATGGTGGATCAGTTGACCGCATGCGAACAGTTTTTTCCGGGAAAAATGTTTCGTAGCAGGTGAGGAGAAACAATTGAAAATTTTCAACAAGAAGGTCAATGTCATCAGTATCAGAGATGGAGCGCTCCCAATCAATAGATCTAAAGATGGACCGACATTGAGAAAAGGTGGAAGGAGTACAACTGCGGACCTTAATTTTAGTCGTGAGAACCGTTTTCGGGACAATACTCTGAACAAAAACACCCTTGTGATCAGACCTCCCAAGAGGGGCAATACAAATAGGGGGAGCAAAGAGATGTTTCTGATTAGTAATAACGATGTCAAGAACATTGTTTTTACGGGTAGAAACGGGGTGGAGGCGAAGTTGCAAAGCACACAGCAATTGAATAAAAAACAGCAAAAAGTCGAATGACGATCTTAAAACGATCATCAAAGTTACACCAGAAGACAGAGAATTTCTTGATGATTCGAATGATGTTAATTTCAGTTAGTGAAAAAGACGTAAAACGAAGGAAAGGACGAGATGCCGTGATGTACAGTTGACTAAACGAGGAGGACGAGAATACGACCAGCACGCTACGCCGTTAGGGAAGTTGTTGGACATCAAATTTGGTCGAACCTACTGAAACTGATCGAACGGGGAAACAATATAATAATACAATGGATACCCGGACACGTCGGACTCGATGGCAATGAAGAAGCAGATGTTCTGGCAAAGACGGCAACAAAACTAGACCAAAGTGACGAACGAATTAACCTGGAGGTGGTCAAAACGGTACTAAAGAGGAAATTAAAGAGAACAATATCAAAGAAAGAACAGATCATCGTTATGAGAATTGGATAATTGACAAGGAAACGGAAAAGAAGCTATCAAGATATGAACGCACGTCTTGCTCAAGTAAGATCACACCACACAACGCCAGTCCGTAGCTATCAACATCGAATCGGCAAGACAAACGACCCCAGCTGCCCCGATTGCGATGCCGAAGAAGAAACCATCCTCCATCATCTTATCGAATGTCCGAGATGGCACCAACAGCACTTAAAATCATTCAATAATCCCATCGCAAGTCCCGACATCATAACAGCAATAGCAATATTGGGAGTTTTAAGAATAACTGGTCGTATAGGCCAGCGCTCATTAGCCTCGGCTCGCGTGGTGGAAATCAACAACAACGAACACGGCTAGATAGAACGTGCTGCAACCTCATGAATAAGATCGTGAAACACGTGAACATTCATTCCCTGACCCAATTTTTTCGTTGTAAGAAACAATCCCCACTTCACACTGTCGTTCCATCCTACCCCTGATGCGAAAGTCCAAATTGTATTCCTTCTACTTTGTTGAATTTTCCACTATGTCATGAATTCGTTGCGTTGCTTGTCAATCGTTATGTACCGCTATTCGTACTGATGAAAATCTTTCTTCAATGTTCATTCAGGCGACTTCAGGTAAAGTACGCAGCATTCGTCGCCTTACATAAAAATGAAGTCCTCGCTCAATCCAGAATTTTCTTTTTTGCTCAAATAAGCGGAATCGGCAAAACGCTCGCTCGTATATGAAATTCTTCGCTTGCTCATTATAAAAGTCAAAATAGTGACAGATGTGCTTAGGGTTGGCACGAAATATTTCGTGAAGTTTATTTTTTATTTCATCCGAAGTTTATCGAAGTTTATTTTTCGAGCGCTATGTCGTTTTTCTTATGCACTGATATCATATCGAAGTTCTGCTAATGAAATTTATACTTTGATTTATCATTCAAGAATTAATTACTACTTTAAAGGCTGCGATAAGTATGTGTTCATCAGTAGACTAACTAATTTTTTTTCACTAGCCAATCAAATCAAGACACAAGCATATCCCGGTTACCATGAATGCGGTTGCGGAAATAGGACTACTGCAACGTTCGCCATTGTTATATTCTTCGTTCAAGGAACTTATGATTCGATGAGTAAACAATTCATCACATGATTATTCCGCTCTTCAATGTAGAGTACATAGCCTATATAGCAGAGGACTGTTATTATTTGGTACTCAAAAATTTTCGGTAAAGAACTTATTCCTATAGTAATCTAATCTGAGTCACAATCACAACTCACAATGTGCTTCAAGCGCTTGTAATCATGGAAAGCAATATATGCGTAGTTTGCAACGATTAACTTACAGAATGGGATTGGAATAGTGTGACTGAAGCTTCAATACTGTGTATAATATGTGCTTCAATACATGTGTACAAAGATGTAGAACATTTGCATTCGATGTTGTGGTGTGGCGTGTGGCACTGCTGCAGCTGGTGTCCTCAAAGGGGGATGGACTACAGCAACAGACCAGAAGGGGCAACATTTTCAGGTTGTAACTAATGATAGGGAGGTGGAAATGAATTTTATATAATTCCAATGCTCTAAATAGAGGTTAATAGTCAGCCTGTTAATTACCGATAGGTTATTTATTTATTGAGAACCCACAATGCTCGTAATTCTCAGCTTTAGAGTTGCTGTCAACACGTGACTTACAGTAACAGATAACTATTTTGAATAATTTTAACTTAAATATATATAGCGTATACTTTCTAGAATTTGTTTTAGCTATACATAGTCAAAGGCCTACATAGTTCAATAATTGCAACGGATGCGTAGATATTCATGTAAAAATGGTGTATTGTCAGGTAGCCTATTGTTTTCGTGATACAAAACTCTGGTCAGCTAAGTATGTTATGAATGATGAGCATAGAAGCTATAGTCTACAAAGTACGCTATGTAGAAATAACTTTCTACTTGAAGTCAATCCTTAAGTCTCTGCATTAGAATCATGCTGATGAATAAATTAATCTCATGAGATTGGATGCAATCTCATCTTATCAATGTGCATGTATGCCAAAAATTGCAAAAAGCCTTTTGAGTGGAGAAGTAGGTCGTCTATTAATTTTACATGTAATTGATTATGGGCTATTCAAACGAAATGTGATATTTGAAAGTTTAATAATTTATGAAATTATCGAAATGTTAATAATGCTATTGCCTGTAATCCATTAATTTCACCATAAATCACAATCGTTGATTCAAAGATCAAATATGCTAGTAGAGACAACAGTAGAGAGTACGAAATCTGAAATCTCATTTGCATGTACGTGTACATGGAAGTCGAAGTAGACTGTAGTTTATATGATGCGCAAATTCATCCAGTGTAATGAAGAAAATGAAGCCAGCCGACACAACGGAAAGTGTTTATATGGTGGACTTCTGCTTCGGTGGCGAGATGGGAGTGGGACCAGAATTGGTGCATTTGGGGCAACGGTGGAATGGAATCAGGAGGATGGCGTTGACTTCTAAAGCGCTGATGTTGTTATCGATTGCCAATTTTATGGTTGATTAACATCAATGTCGTAGCATTAACATAATTGTCGATAAGCTCAATCGTTGCCCGGCCATATAATCGGAACATACTCTGTACAAACGCTGATGAATGACAATGATAAATGTTGACATAGCGTTGAAAATGATAACTTCTAAATCTTCTAATTCGCATCAAAATTTACAATGCTAAAAGTTGAACTCAAAAAATCACCTATTGTCAATTTGAAAGCGTTCTTCGACTAGTCATCGCATCATAATGACTTTTACATGTTATGACAGCCGGAAATTTCCTTTCTTCACATGATAAAATCATTCTCAGTGTAAACTCAGTGTTATAGCAATTTTAAACAATCACTTTTATAAACGAATGAAGTTCATGAAGAAAATGGAAATCTGTTAAACAATGTAGATTAGAATAATTATAATATAATCATTTCAAATTGAATAAGTAGTAAGGAAAGTCATCATTATGAGACAGTTTTAACTCAATCCCCTTTCTGATTTCTCTTCTTTGAGAGGGGACCCTATCAGAAATTTATTCCATTCAAAGTGAAAAACATAAAAGAGTTACTAAACCAATACGGTAAACAAACAACTACAAATTTCGATTTAAATAAGATCGCAAATCAATTGGGAATAAAGAATTTTCACATATTGATGAGAGACGAATTACAATTCCTAAAAAATAAGCCCTCAATAAATTTCGTAGCAAATCTTCACATATCAGATCAAAAAGGCGTACATTGGTCAGCAGGACAAAGAAATAAAAACGGTTCTAATTTTTATTTTGACTCATATGGATTGCCTCAAACAAAAGAAGGGAAAGAAATACTGGGAAATGGAACTTATAATACATTTCAAATTCAAAAACCAGGAGCAACTTATTGCGGTCAGTTATGTCTTTATGTTTTATTCAAATTACAGGAAGGAGTACCATTTCCTGATATTATGTTAGAATTGAATAAGGGAATACGAAAAACGTTAGTTCTAAAAATTAAAAATCAGTTATTTGTAATTCGTTTTCATAAAATCTGCCAGTGATTTCCTCATCATCTAAAGTTCTAATTTTACAAGTAATCGAATAAGTTTGGTTAATTTTGCAAACTTCAAATATTTCTTTAGATCAATATCCAACAAAACCTTTTTCAAATTTATTCTTATACTTAAATATCCTTACTCTATCTCCAATTTTAAATTTCGGCTTACGTTTCTGTAAATTCGGATTACTCTCATTCGAGTAATTATTTTCGAATATTTTCTTTCGTATTAAATCAGGATCGTCAGAAGCATTCTTTGGAGTTTCTCCAATACTTGAATGAATCTTATTGTTATAATCGTCAACAATTCCTGGTAGTATTTTTAACCATTTCTGATTAGCCTGTTCTGTAAATTTCGTGAATATTTTATTTGTTAAAGTTCTATTAAACCTCTCTATTACTACAGCCTTTCCTGCATTTTCTGTGGAATAGACAGTTTCAAATAATGGCTTAACATTTCTGTTATAAAACTCAGATCCTTTGTCAACAAACAATTTTTTTGGCTTTCTATTACTTTCTGTAAAGATTTCTTCAAACGCATATTTAACTGACAGACCACTTTCGTTTTTTAAAGGCTTTGCCCAAGCGTATCGTGTATATAAATCTATAACGGTCAATGCGTATTTATAATCAGAATCATTCGGCATATTGAATAGATCAGCACTCCAAATATCATCTTTATTAAATAATTTTACTTTCAATAGATATTTCGGCTTTCTATATTCCTTGTGAATTTCGGAGGCGTAGGTTTCACAGTTATGAGTTTTGTCTAAACCCTGACCGAACAATATTTTAGCTTGTAAAGCTTTCTTAACAAACATTCTTTCAATTTTTTCTCTAAATGTTGGATTTTGAATACTATCTAATTCTTGAATCATCTTCTTATCAGCTGCATGTCGAGAACTTAGATCATGATTTCGATAAGCTAAATCATGCCTGTAAGCTGCGGCATCTACTCTATTTATTGGTTCTTCACCTGGTTTCGGATTATTATTCTCATCTAGTCTTATGTCTAGTCGAGTTCCTGGACCGGTATATGGATGATCCGGAAGATGTTTTTTTTTAATATTTACTCCGAATAAAGCCAGGAAAGTTTTCTAATGCTTTTTGTATGTCACCTCCGGAATGCAGCCGATGGCCAGAATGTACTTTTAAGAGATAATTCAATAAATCTAAATTAGAAATTTTAAATTTAATTAAATTTTCGGATTTTGTAGAACTTGTAAAATTTGTGGAATTCATTTCTAAAGATAAAATAAAATAAATGTTTTACCTAATCATACTAGGACTTAGATATATTCCAGAACCATCTTTATTTTCTTTTATTTCTATTAAATCATCAACATTATGTAGAATGTTTTTGAGAACTCGTTTTCCTTCATCAACTAAATTTAATTTACTAACAAAATTATCTACTATTCCTTGCCCCCTGGCAACTTTCTCTAACTCTATTATGACGTTTTTGTTCTTCTAATGCTGCCTTCTCTGATTTATTTTTATTTACTGCTTGGACTATACCAGCTGTCCCACCTGCAACACTTCCTGCTGCTGCCATACCTCCTATTATTAGAGGAATTAATGGGAAAATTCCACCATTCTTTTCCTCTTGTAATTTAATATTCTCTATCATTGGTTTACTTATCTAATATTTCTTTTTGTTGATCGTAATAGTTTTAGGTGTATTTTTGTCAAGAATGTCACGAAGTTTTAATTCAACATCTTTATTATTATTATTACTTTTCGCTTGCGACATTTTTAATAAAAAAATTTAATCTAAGAATTCTTTAATCTATTCTAGTTATGAAAACATTTAAGTAAAGAACAAATTTTAAGTTACCAGAAATTTTAATTAACCTATAGAGCTTTGTTCAGAGGCTTTAGCCGATCGGACCAAAGGTCCTCAGGTTACTAACCTATCCTAGCCATCTTTCCATTAAGAATTTCAATAGAATATTTTACATCTTCTAGCAATGAACCATAAGCCATCAATGAAGTTGTGGAATCTTTCTTTTCAATATTAATTGTTACATCACAACCAGTCTTGATAATATCTTCAGATTGTGCACTTAAATCGAAACAGAAAACAGGATATAAGTGTCTCCAATCTCCAGGAGTTAATTGTGGTTCAACTCAAAATTCCATATAAAGATTTCTATAAGCATCATATCCTTCCATAAATTGATTATTCGTATCATCGAATCTTAATGGATCAATTGGATATCGGGTTTGATTTAAAGCAACTTGTAAACTTCGAATTGTATTAATATGAAAAAGATTGTTTTTCTTATCAAAACTTGGAGAATCATTTTTTTAAAAGTTAGTAATAAATATCTTGGAGTATTTGAAGTTCTAGTAAAATGCCAGTTAAATCTTTGTTCAGAAAAAGTTACAGAACTAGCAGTAGGCTTTAGAAAATATACTGGAATTGGTTTGTTAGTGTTTAATCTATTTGCAATAGCTAGTTCGACCTCTAAACTAGGAGTAATATGCTTAATCCACCATTCAAGTCTATCAATTTTTAAATATGCTTTTTTTCCAGTCTTACCATAAAAGATTAATTCATTATTTGCTGTGCGATGAATTATTAATTTAAATTTTAATTGACATGATATTTTGTCATAATCTAAATATCCGAATAATGGAGACAACGACCAATTTACTGTCTGTTTACTTTTCTTGTTAAATTCACGTCTTTCTTTATATGCACTATTGTTTATTTTATTTAAATGATTTGCAATATTTTCTACATCTTTCGCAATTCCTGCTGCATCTGTTCCAGCGTGAGTTATATCATCAACAATTATACCATCATTAGTATCAGGAAACCAACCTTCGATTTCATGCTTTTTATTATTTTCACCAATTGTTACAAATCTAGGCATTGTATCAAGTACACCTGGAGAATCACTTATTGTTTCTATATTTTGAGTTGCAAGATCTAAACGCATTTGTGTAAATAATCTTGGAAAGAAATTATTCTCTAATGCAATATTATCGGTATCTGGTAATAATGTTGTAAAATTGGCATCGCTGTATAAAGAATATTCACAGTGTAAAAATGAATCAGGTAGATATAAATAACTTTGCTGATTATCAACTTCAAAGGTTAAATCTCCTCCAGTATTTACTCTACTGGAAGATCCGGGATTCATAGCAATTCTTATATAGTCATTCTTTTTTTGATTGTAACTGACGAACGGAGGATCGTCTAATCTAAATTTATTTTCGATAAGAGAAGACATTTTTAAAAAAATAATTTAACTTTTTTGTTTTTCTCACACCCAAAAAAAAAATTCTCACATACAGAAAAAATATCTTCTTAGGTTTCGTTTTCGAATATATTTAAGAATTTTGCTCAACCATTACCTCTTATTTCTTCAATTGATTTCTTCTCGTGTTTACTATCAGCAGCTATGTTAGCAATTTTGTTTTTTGTTTCCTCTGAAAGTTTTTTTAATTCTTTTAGTTTTTCAGAATCATTCTTTAGTTTACGAATAGCTTCTAGTTGTTTTAATTCGTTTTGATACTTAACATTATTTGATATGGCACTAGCTGTACTACCTATAGCAGCTGCTCCTTTTGCAGCAGATGTAATCAAATCTTTATTATTTTTAATAGGTTAACGATACTTCCTATATTATCACTGATTCCAGAAAATATTCCAGATCCGCGGTTTACACCATCTCCTTCTTTTTGAATAGTTTCTACATTGTTATAATGGTAAACAGATTTCATAGATGGTTCATGTGCTATTTTTTGATTTGAAGCAAAATGTTTAAGATTGTGTTTATAAATTATAAGCATTTTTTAGGAATAAATTTGACTTTTATGAAAACTATTTACGTTGATATTTACGTTTATGATCGGCTAAAGCCTCTGAACAAGGTTCTATCAAGATTTACGTGTGTGAATGGACAACAACCGCGTGATAACTTTGTTAATTTTCTGTTGCACTTTATCTATTGCGTCAAGCAGCGTGTGATGTATTTTAATTTCTTTTCTATTAACTTACATTTTCTGCTGATTCATCTTCAACGCCATTTTAAGAGCATTCAATTGAACTTTAAGAACATCTGACTGATTTTTAACAGCATCTAACTGTTCTTTATTTCCTTTATAATTCTTCTTTAATTCATTTTCTAAATTGATTTTAAGAGTTTTCATTTTATCAACTTTTTGATTAAGTGAGTTTACTTCATTTATTATTCTATTCATCTTTTTCATTTGTTGAGTAATTTTAGAACTCAAATCATCAACACTTTTTTGGAATGTAATTTGTAACTGCTTTAAATTCTTTTAAATTCTTCCAGGAAGTTTTTCTAATTCATTTTCTAATTGTTCTTTCAATAGTTGCATCTGATGTTTCTTTTTAATGACTGCAGATTTTAACTTTATAGAAAGTAGTATTAAAATTTTTGATTGTTCTGAAATTTTTTTAAAAAGTTTTGCTATATCTGCTTCTAGCTCTCTATCCTTTTTATCAAGTCTTAATAATTTTTCGTTCAATGATTTGTCATTAAGTTTAAGCAACTTTAATTCATTCATCAGTGGAACCAAAACATCGTATAAATATATTTTTTCCTTCTAAGTCATTGATTTGTGTATCAACATATTGTTTAGTTTATTTGTTAACTCTGTATTTTGTTGCGGAAGAATAGAAAGATGCAATGGACCTGATATAACGTCTCCAGTTTTCATGATATAATTTTCTATTTCTATTTCTGATTCACGATTATTCGGGATATATGCACCTCCACCAACATTTGATAACATCATTTTTTAACAATAAAAAAGTAATTTTTTTCACATAAAAATAAAAAAATGGAAGTGAGTCAAATGTGCCAAATAACGAATCCTAAGTCAGAGTTCTATGGCAGTAAATATTATTGTACGGATTGTTTAAAAGCAAAAGTAATGTTTTTAGGTTGTCAAAAATTATATTGAATAATAAAATGGAAAAAGCAAATTTAGAAAAATTATATCCGCCCGTATCATCCTGTTCTTCTTATTCGACGAGATCATCGGGATTTGAAAATAAATGTTTTGATAATAATAATAATCCCTGTATTGATGTTAATCTTTTCTTTGAATTACAAGCTGAAATATTTAAAGAACAGACTAAAGGTTTACCTTCTATTGAAACAAATTATTGTATATTTCCAGGTGATCCATTTTGTAAAATGTATGGATATTGTAAGTAAATATAATGATGTGGCTTATGTAGAACTGAATAAAGAAAATATGGTCATTATTGGTCATAATAATGTTTATGGATTTATTAGAGCCGTTTTGCCAATTAGTAATACTGATTGGATAGAAAATAAAATTATTAATTTTATTAATGTTACTGAATTGGTAAAAAAAATTAAATCTTTTTCGGAAGAAAAAATTAGATTATTTGTTGATGAGTTTAATCAATCTGATATTCATATTGAAAGTAAAAACCATAATGAAGAATTATTATGTCAAGTATATTATAGAGATACTGTTTATAAAAGAGAAATGGTAGAAATGCCTCAAAGATATGATAATGATACTTATGTAGGATTATATTCAAATTTAAATATTAATTTATTAAATTCTTATATAAATGGTTTAGCACAACAAGAAAAATTTTTATGTGGACAACACCTTATACTATTAACAATGGCCATAATCATAATCATAATAATTTTAAAGAATCTGATAATAATAATTTTAAGGAATCTGATAATAATGATGATGATTCTGAAACATCTGAAAAAGGTGTAAATGGTAAAAAAGATTATAAAAATACTAGTAATTATAAAAATTTAAGTGAAGAAAAATTTATATCTCAACACTATATTAATACTACATATAATCAAAATTTATCTACATTTCATTTTCTTAAAATTGAAATAATAATAATTGAATAGTTGAATATACTATTAGACAACTATGTGTTGGGTCTACAAAATTTAAATAAGGATTTACATCTAATCAATTTAAAATTTTATCATCTTTAATAAAAACTAGAAATGATTCAGATTATGGTGGTGTTATTAAATTTTTCAAAAGAGATCAAAGACCAATATTTTTCTCTATTATATTATTATCAAATAATAAATATAATTTGGAATTAGATATTCCTATCAGGGAATGGAATCCTATACCAAAAAGTGTAATTTATGATGTTGATGAAGAATCAATAGTTAGTGAAAATAAATTTAAATTATCTTTTAATAAGACTTTATATGATAAAGAAAATAAAATAACTAAAGAACGTGATATCATGCGTGAAATATTTCATTATCTTCCTAATTATTATTCTAGTCATGAAAATAATGTAACTAAAGAAATTTATGCTGACCGTGATAAAGAAATATATTATTGTATTTCACGTTTCAAAAAAAATGACATTCATTTTATATATTTAAATTTTGTTGAATATAAAGATACTACCCCTTATTTTAAAGAAATTAATAATATTAATAAATTTGATGTTGAACTTTTAGAAATAGTAAAAAAGCGATTACAGACAAAATATTCTATAAATAAATTTTTAGATGTAATATAATTTTCATATGTAATGAAATTTTTAGATGTAATAAAAAAATTATTATTCCCACGTGTCATCATCATCACTTAAATTACTCTCACTGACGATTGTTGCAAATATTTCGCCTTGTATATTTTCTCCGTCGTAAGGTAACATAATACCATGTTCATCAGGTGCTTGACGTTTAAGAATTTTTATTTGACCAGAAAATTATTTTCTTCAGTATTATAATTTTTTCAGGAATCCTAAGACAGAGTTTTATGATAGTAAATATCAGTGTAATGATTGTTTCAAAGAAAAAGTAAAGTGTAGAGGTTGTCAAAAATTTATATCGAAGAAAAAATTTCCGCGACATGTAACACTTTGTCCTAATCTATAATTGAGCAAATGGAAGTATATGATATATATATATATATATATATATATATATATATATGCAAGTATAAGATTTGAATGTATGAACAGTTACTGAACGTGAAATACATAATAACTCTCAAGACTTTGATATTAGAATGTTTATATCTATAATTAAAACACAAATTTTTTCTTTAAAAAAACAAATAATGGAAAATACCAAGTTTTATTGTGTCTCATGTAAAAGACAGTTACAAACAAAAAGAAGTTATCAATCTCATTTAAAAAGTAAAATGCATTTACAAAATGTAGATCGAGCTGATGAAGGAAATATATCAAAATTAAATAATTACAAAAACTATCTAGAAGCATTACCTACTGATATAAATGTTAGAAAAATATTTGATGATTATTCACATTCGGAATATAAAAAAGTTTTTAATAGTGAAGATTTTTTTGGGGAAATCGAAGGTTCTAGTACTTCGCACGAAACAGATATAAGATATTTATTTAATGAAACTGACGAAACTGACAAAACCGAAGAAGCTGTAACAGATATAAAATATTTATTTGATGAATCTGTTGAACATAATGAAACGGATGAAACTTTTTATGATGTATTAACAAACTTCTATAATATATTTAAGAAATCTTTCAAATGTTATGTAGAAGTACTTTATACAAAAATGGACCTGATGGAATTCCTGAAGAAATAGTACAAGGACATTTTACACAGACACAAGAAATTCATAATGTAAATGATATACAATCCATATTTGAAACAATGATAAATAATTTAAACGATGATATAACTGAAGCTGAGTTGCGTGAATCTGGTTGGAGATTTGTTGCAATACTATCTAAGAAAATAGCAATTGACAAATATAAAAATAATACTGGTGGTAGTTACATACCCCTTCCTTTCAGTTCTCCACAAATAATCAACATACAGAATGAAGATGAATATTGTTTTCTGTGGAGTGTTATAGCACATTATCATCCTGCAAAATATCATAAAGAAAGACTAAGTCATTATAATAAAGAAGAATATATAAATGAATTTGATCTCTCTGATGGGTTAGATGAATTTCCATATGATTATAATAGGTTAATAAAGTTTCATAAAAAGAATAAAAATTTAATAGAAGTAAATGTTTTTGAATTAAATGTGAAGTATGTTTCTATTGGTGATGTTACTCCCTTATATCCCGGAGATATTGAAGTTAATAACATTGTTTATAACAACTTAAAAGAATTTTATTTGAATGACAAAAATTTATGCCAAAGAGAAATAGTATACAATGAAAGAGGAAATTACATTCATCATAATATCATTTACAAAGGAAATGTAATATGTACTGAAAAATATGAAATTATAAAAACATTATCACCAATAATGATTAATCATAATAATTATAAAGGACGTGGATTTCCCTATGAGTATGAAACAGAATATTCATCTCTATCATCAGCATATAGACATAAGTTAGAGATGTTGCCGCAACTATATAAAAAACAATATCAACAAGAATATCAACAAGAGTTACAAATGTTACATAATCAATATCTACAAGAATGTCAACAAGAAGAAACTATATTATTTCACAAATATATTGAAGACGAAAGGAATCTTGAAGATGAAGAATATTTAAAATTATTATACATAGTATACCAACAATGTAATTCTCAATTCAATGAACTGGAATGCCATCCAAAAAATCTACAACAATATAAAAAATATTGTTACCAAAAAAATCTAAAAGAATATAATATGAGTAAAAATATATTAAGTAAGGAATATCGTGAACAATATGAAGAACGATGTCGAAAACATTATGAAGAACAATTTCAAAAAAATATCCAGAACAATATCAAGAACAGTTAAAAATGTTTAAGCAGCAGTTAATGCAACCAGCACTAGCGAATATACTATATTATCAAGGCCATTACATATTGTGTAAAGATATTTTTATATTTACATAAACTTCAGATAATGCTAATTTTCCCTGTCTCCAATGTATGACGAGCTTTAGAACTAAAGAAGAAATGAATAGACATTAGTAGTAAGTCCATCACAAATTCAAGCACAAAATGTGAAATGATGAGTCATCCCCCCTCTGGCGAGAGGAAGGAAGTGGCCAAGGATGTGCTGGGAGGAATGGGTCCGAGAGGAGGAAACGGGTCCCCCCTCTGGAGGGAAGGCAGGAGTTTTCCAGCTAAAAGTGGAATCTCGGAAGGGAGAAGGGGTGGAATGTGGGAAGGATAGAGTGAGGAAAGGGCGGATGTTGATGGCGTTTGGGATGAGAAAAGTTGGAAATCGTGATGAAGGAGGGTTCGGATGTGAAAGTGGAGATCAGATTTGGAATCTACGTGAAATTTTGGGTGGGGAAGGATGTTTCCAGCGAAATCGGAGAGAAAACATTTTGAGGACGTCCCCCCCCCTCCTACCAAACTTCCAACTTTGGTGTGAGAAATCGCAGAAAGTCGTGTGATGGCTCATTTGAAAGCTGAGAATGAGAAAAATGCAGTGGAAAGTTCAGTTTGGTTAAATTTTCTTGGGTTTAGGGAGGAAAATGGCAGGAAAACGTCAGAGTTGGAAAAGGCAGATTTTGGAGGTTTTGGGATGAGAAAAGTCGAATTTCGTCATGAAGGAGGTCTCGGATGTGAAAATGGAGTGCAGATTCGGACGTTTTGGACAATTTTGGGTCTAGGAACTTCTTCCCAACTCAATCGGAGAAAAAGTTCTGAACCCCCCCCCCCCCTCTGCAACGATCTTCCAACTTTGGTGTGAGAAATCGTAGAAAGTCGTGCAATAGCTGATTTGAAAGCTAAGAGTGAGAAAAATGCAGTGGAAAGCTCAGTTTGGACCACTTTTCCTGGGTTGAAGGAGGAAAATGGCAGGAAAACGTCAGAGTTGGAAAAGGCAGGTTTTGGTCGTTTTGGGATGAGAAAGTCCATTTTTCGACAGGAAGGAGGTCTCGGATGGGAAAACGGAGTGCAAATTGGGACGTTTTGGACAATTTTGGGTCTAGGAACTTCTTCCCAACTCAATCGGCGAGAAAAAGTTATGATCCCCCCCCTCGGCAGCGATCTTCCAACTTTGGTTCCAGAGATCGTAGAAAGTCGTGCAATAGCTCGTTTGAAAGCTGGGAGTGAGACAAATTCAGTGGAAAACATGGCTTGTTCCACTCTGCCTTCGTTTAGAGGTGAGACGTTATTGAAAATTTGGGACATTGGCGCACTTATGAAAATCGCTGTAGCGGGTGAAGCAAGCTTCGGACGGGAAAACAGAGACCAGATTTGGAATCAGCGTCAAATTTGTGACAAATAATGTTTTGACCCCGCCCCCCGGCATGGATTGCCGATTGCATATTCACAGGGTATATAAGAACGGGATCGGGAGAGGAATTTCACTAAGGGGCCATCCATAAAGGACGTCTGCATCGGGGGGGTCAGTCAAATGCGGACGGGGAGAGGGGGAAGGTGGCAAGAAAAAGCGGACGTCCGCTTATTCACAAGTTAAATAACTTCTGGCACCGGATGGTTAGCGTTTTAAGTTCATCTCCTCAGTGTGAAGGAATGGTAGACTAATGACTTGTTAATCTGCGATCCCACGAAACAGATGATGTTTCATTATTACAGATGAGTTTGAATGAAGATGTTTACGTTTGACAGCATCTCATATTTTTGTTGACAAATTCTGATGAAAATTGATTAATGAATTAAGATAAGTAATACATGTAAACCGATGGACTATCAAAGAAATTAGTACATTAAATCGTTGACTAGTTTATAAAATCGTATGGATCTATGAATGTGCTGTCATGTAGTATAAGTATTCAAACGGGAGTTTGGCTTTTCTGTTATTAAGCTTTATAGTATATGTTACTAGAGTGTAGGTTGTGAAGGTGTTTAATCTGTCTTTTAAGAATGTAAAATTGAAAAATTTGAAGATTGAGCAAAAAAATCGGTTGAAATTATTCCGTGGCTGACGTAGGATCATTACAACAAATCTGACAGGCTCTGTTATAACATGTACGTCTATCAAGAGCGAAAATGCAGCGAGACTAAATACCTAAGTGATAGTAACTCAGTTTCATAGCTAATACTGAAGGCTTATAAATGCGGACGTCCGGGGAGAGGGGGGTCCGAAAATCCGGACACCTGCGGACAGAGGAGGGAGGGGGGGGGTCAAAAATAGTCAATTTTCTGCGGACGTCCTTTATGGATGGCCCGTAAGTTGAGAATCTGACTACAGGTGAGTCGTTTCTCTTGAGTTCCGATATCGGACTTCTGACTTTCCATTGCTGATATCAGCTAAGGTGTCAGACTTATAGGTTACTCAGTATAGTATGACTGACCATTTGATGATAGTAGGCCGAAATCTTCAAGCGGCTATAACTTTGCTTCTACAAGTCCTTTAGACTTGATTCAAAGAACATTCGACAGCTCTTGCTGTGCTGTAGGTAACAGACTGCTTATAAACGTTTTATGAGTAGTACTAAAATACTGAAAAATTAAAATTCATATTTAATGATAATAATTAAAGTTTTTGAATAAAAAGCAGTCGTTTATGAGTCTCTGTGACTTGGGTCGTTTCCTCTTGTAAATAACTCCACCGGTTTTCATGTCAAAACTGGGGCCCGGATACCAACACAGTGATATGACGCACGCTCTGTCCGCTCGAGGTTGGATTTGTGGGTCGAGGCCTTGGAGCTGGGATAAAATCCCCTCTGATTAATGCCTGTAACAGATTCAAGAGCTTAAAACCCGAACGGTTGCTGGCTTGCTATCAGGCCTTCTTCGTCTAGCCTCAGTAACTCAGGGTTGGCAACGTCTATCGTTTGTCATTGTAACTTGGTTAAAATGGGGCGGTTACTGCAAGCATTGACGTCAAACCTTTTCGCGTCATCGGGGAACCCGTCTTAGTGTTAGGAGTTGGTAACGGAAAGCACGGTGACTGCCGATGCCCATACATGGTAAAACTGCTGTTGTCAAGTCAAAAGCACGGCCAAATAAGGAAAGTCTGAATCATGGCTTTGTGCTCGCTGGGTATATAAACCGCGACTTTTCTCTAGTCTTCACTCCTGTTTCAAGTTGCAAGACGAACGGTGAGTGCTCTGACAAGGTTTGCTATCAAACTTTGGGATTTAGGATAAAGCTAGGAATCATACTCTAAATTTTATTCCAACGTTTGCTATCAAATGTCTTTCAATGCATATGAGCAAGTAGTATCCTATAAACACTTGCTATCAAATTTTACTCTATCTTTACAGGATCATAATGACGAAATCGGTTAACGCCAAGATGCTAGTAGGCAAATGCAGTTGCGGCAAGATTGCTAGAGGCAGCGAGCTCAAGAAGCATATTAAAGAGGGGACGGTGGGCGCGCATATGAGAGAGGTGTTGTTGAGTGTGCGTACATCATCAGGTGGTATGTGGGGAAGGGAATGAGGAGACTTTTATTAAGTCATAGCGAGTGTCCGAGTGGTAATATAGCTATGGCAGGGTTCAAGACGTGGTTTGAGGGAGAGTTGTTGGAAAGGGAAGAGGTGAGGAAGGCGGTGGCAACGATTGAGGACGTGGTTGGGGAGAAAGACGAAGGCGAGTGATGAGAGTTTGAGTGAGGAAGTTGAGTTGAGAGTGAAAATGAAGAAGGTTGATGTTGATTTGAATAAGGTGATTGAGGATTTGGTTGGGGATATCGGTGATCTGGAGGGGGAGGAGAAGGAAGTGGGTAAGCCGATGGCAGCGTCATCGCCACGGCGGGAAGAGGGGTATGATACGGAGGTATTTGTGAGGATGAAGGATCGCATGATGGGGTTGGAAAGTGTTAATAGAAAAGTTTTGAAAGAGAATGAAGAGCTGACGGTGACGGTTGAGGGGTATACGGCAACGAGGGAAGAGTTGGAGAGCATGAGAAAGAAGGAGAAGGAATGGATGCGGAAAGGAGCGATTTGATGAGGAAGGCAGGTTTGGTGGAGAGTTTGCAGGCGAGTTTGTCGAGGAAGGATGAAGAGATAGAGCGGATGCGAAGCGTGGTGAAGGAGACGGAGGTGAAGGGCATAAATCAGAGGTTGGCGGGTGAAGTTGAGCGACTGCATCAGCGTTTGAAGTGTCGAAAAAGAAGAGTGTATGAAGTCGATCTTCCCCTCTTCCAAAATAATGTATGTGACGTCCCAACCATTACCGACGACCCCAACGTGACCCAACAATGCTATGAGGGCGACGGAGTCCGGTGTCTACATATGAATATGGACATCACCGGAGAGCTTGAGGACTTCGTCGTCCGAAAAATTCGCAAGAAAATTCCTAGTAAGTTACTTCAACATGATCATTTCCTGGCCGCCTCTAATCTCCTATTCTTTTTCTTTTAGAGTTTTTGCAGAAGTGAGAGGAGTGTCGATGGACGGAGAACGACCCATGGGCTCTTTTAAGGGCCAACCTAATGCAGCTAAAGCGGTCCCAAGCCCGCCACATATCTTCGGATATGGAATGCAGAGGGGAAGAAAAATGATGAATGGAATGAAATGGGAGGCCACCCTTGCACCACATGCAACACATCACAGATTTCTCTCTTCGCTAGTGAAGAAGCTCTTGTCAGTGTTGTACAAAAGTTTTACTGCAGCACAGGTTGATGTATAGTTAGAAAGTTTGATCATGGCGTTTTATGAAACACACATGTCATAAAATGTAAGCGCTAGTGTAGTCAAATAATTTTACTGCGGCACACGTTTGTAAAACTAAAGTTTGGTCATCGACGTTTATTCGTAAGTCTAGTCAGAAAGTGTATCATGGTTTGCAAAGTTAGTGTAGTCAAATAGTTTACCGCAACGCACGTTTGTGAAAATAAAGTTTAATCATCGAAGGTTTATTCGTAAGTCTAGTCAGAAAGTGTATCATGGTTTGCAAAGTTAGTGTAGTCAAATAATATTACCGCGACACCCGTTTGAGAAAGTAAAGTTTGATCATTGAAGTTGTATTCATAAGTCCACTCAGAAAGTGTATCATGTTTTGTAAAAGTTTTACTGCAACACAGGTTGATGTATAGTTAGAAAAGTTTGATCATGACGTTTTATGAAACACAGATGACATGAAATGCAAGCGTTAGTGTAGTCAACTAGTTTTTACCGCGACGCATGTTTGTGAAAATAAAGTTTGATCATTGAAGTTGTATGACTGACCGAACTCATCACAGCACTAGAACGTTTTATCGAGAAGGTTTTACTGCACAGTGTAGATTGTCTTGTAACTTACTTTCGCAGTGTTAGAAAGTTTTATTGGAGACAGTTGTCAAATGTTTCCCTATTAGAAAATTCAAACTCCATGACTGTTAGATTAGCTTCATCAGGTTTACTAAAAGCAGTTTTCTACTGCAGTGAGACTACGAGTTTAGAATATTATATGAAAACAGTGTTCACCACAGCATTAGAAAGTTTTACACAACACAAGTGTCATGAAAAAATACTTTATTTGGTCTTTGATTTAACATCATTGAAACCCACTTTACTAATAGCAATGACAATATGGTTTATTTTATTCAGAAGCAAATGATCGCCGTAACCATGAAAGTTGTCCATCCGAGAAATAATCTTCCGCAGATGTCGTGTATAAAACTCAGAAGCATCAGTAACATATTCTTGTCCGTAGGAACGAAATTGAAAGTCAACACTTTCCGCTACTTCACCTTGTGGAAAATGAATGTAATTGACATTTGCAATTAAATGAGCCTTGATGAGACTGTCTTTGAAATAAGATATCAACTCCGTAAATATTTCTCGTGTGTAGTCTAAACATGCTTCCAATTCTGTCTCCTCCCTTTGAAACTCAAGGATGTAATCTTGTATTAAGCCTCCGAAGCTCTCTTGATGACAGCGAATCGTGCAATCATCATGTTTCAATGTATTGACTTCAGGTGCCATGCTTGAGTCTATTGCTAAACATCATGTTTGCCTAGGACGATTTCAATAACGCGTTACTAAAAGTGCGTGCGCACATCGGGAACTGTAGCTCGTCTGTGATTGGACGAGAGGTCTGATCCATTCACCGCTTAGGAAAATTTTATAAAAGGCAGTGTATCAGCTCTGCTCTTCACATTTATCTTTCACAAGGTGAGTGTCGGTGAGCTCCTGCTATCAAGTTGAATAGTCTCTTGCTATCATATCTTCTGCTCATAAAACAAATCATCGCTGTAATACCTCCTTTGCTCGAGCGTTCCTTCGGGACGGCGGGTACTGCGGTAGAGGGATTGCGTTGCACGGGTTGTTCGTCGTTTGTTACACCGAAACCTCTGAGCCGTTGCTCATGTTGGGCGTTCGACTTCATACTCAACGTGACGCTTTCTCTCGCCACGTCAGAGTACTTCAGCCATTCGACAAACGTTAGTCTTTATGATATGGAGTAGAGTGAAATGTAAGTCATTAGATGTCACTTCAATGATTGTTCCCAAACGTTGACTAGGCAAATGAAACGATTCTCATCTTTCCTTTTCAGTGATTGAAGTTTTACAATTCATTACCTGCTAACTGTCCGACATGCAATTCAACAAAGTTGAGAATTATCGCATTGCTGCTGAGATAGAGAAGGCTACCATCGAGCAATGTAAGTATTTGTAACAAGGTTGACTCTATTACTAACATCATTAGGGTAGACATCCTCATTAAATCAAGAGCCCCTCATTTTGTTCATGTTTAAACCGAATCCAAATTTTACCTCTGCTTATCTTTGCTGTCATTCTTTTTCAGTGCATGAATGTATTCGTAACGAGAAACCCGTCCCCCAAGGTGCAATCGGGGAAGCTTGCGAGCGGCTTGGCAAGTGTAAGTATCCTAACCTATGAGAGTTGGAATGTCATGTTTTAGCACTTCTGTATTCGTATAGCTTATTATTATTATATTATTATTTATATAGCTATCATTATTATCTCCGCAACCTCTAATCTAATCTCTCTTTCCTCTCTACAGACTTGGCGAAGATGAAGAAGTGGGAAGAAGCCGCGTTGCGGAAATACGACGATGAATTTCCGGCCCTACCTTCCCACCCATCTACCTCCGCCGAAAGTGCGACCCCTCTCTCGGGCAACGTCATCGCCCCACCTCCACTGACAGCTCCAGTACCTGCACCCGTCCCTGCTCCTCGTCACCACATCCCTCCAACACCGAAGCCCAGAACCCTTCCACCCTCGGCTCGCGTCCCTCTCCTACCTCCTCCGCGTTCATCCTTGCTGCCGGAGATCAATTCATTAGATGGTAAGTAATCATGATTGGGAAAGGGGGGATAAGACTTCAAACTTGAAATGATGATCATGTTATCAATCTCTTCTCTTTTTCTCAACAGATCTGGCGGTCTATCTCCTGGACGGCGACGTTCCCTCCCGTCCCATCATCCCTGCATCGCCACCACCACCTGCAGCGGTCGAACTCCCTCTCCTCTACGTCAAGTCGGTGGAGAGGCTGTTGGAGCAGGAAGAGTTGGAGATAGTGTGAGAGGAGAGGGAGATGGAAGTCGAAGAGGACTTTCGATGCCAGTGGTGTGACAGGGTCTTCGCCTCAGCCTACAGTTTGAGACGTCACACCGCTGGCAATGCCTGCAGGGGAGGAAAGCGTCGACCCATCCCTCAACGGCCCAAGTGTGAAGGTTGTGACGTACGTTCTACAACAGCACCAACTTGCGAGTCCACATCGAAGGCGGTTCCTGTGTCAGTGTGAGGCAACCACCAACGTCATCAGGTAGGAAGCATCCTTCATCGCACGTCGGCTTTTCCTGTTCTTCGTGTCGGAAGACCTTTCCTACAGAGATTGTTCTTTCTTCGCACACACTGTCACACTCATCCCACTGAGCTTTACACTGACAACAACGTCACTCTAAGGCTGAGCAAGTTTTCCCTTGAGAGGCTCGTTCGCGATTGAGTTAGAAAGCTCTGAAGCTGTGCAAGACATTCATCCTTTCTTGATGAATAATATAGGCTTAATTCATCAAAAGTTGGCGAGTTTAGATAGATTTCAACTTTTTAGATAGGAAAGCCCGTTTTCATCAACGCTATGAAACGGAGCTGACTAGGAAACCCATGTGCTTCACAGAAGCCGATAAAATCAAGTTTGATAGGACCACGGAATGTCCCCGCTGCTGCTCATCCTTTGATGATCAGCAACATAAGAAAGTGAGGGACCATTGCCATCTCAGTGGTAACTTTAGGTCTGCCTTGTGCAGTAAATGTAATATGAAATTTAGGCTCCAACGGCGAACCTCCCCGTCATCCTTCATAACTTTAAATGTTATGATGCTCACATCATCATTCGCCATGGATTCGGTAAAATGAAATCCTGGTCATCCAAAGTGATTGCACAAAGTAAGGAAAAAGTAAGTCCAAGTAGATAAGACGAAAGAGGGGAAGCCTGTCTTCTATGACATAAAGTTTCTAGACAGTTTTCAATTTATGTCTTCTTCCTTAGCCGCTGGCTAATAATTAGAAACACTTCCCCTCACTCAACATTTAAAAAAAGACTATCCCAACATAAGTGACAACTGATGCGGCGGAAAGGGGTGTTTCCTTAGTTATTTTAGTTCAATGGACACATTGAAATAAACATCCCTTCCATCCATCGATAAATTTAAAAATGATTTGACGAGTGAGGACTGTTCGCCGGATGACTATAGGCATGCAGAGCAAGCATGGTTAGAATTTAGGTGTCGCACTTTTAGTGACTACATGCTTGCCTACTTAAAATTAGACGTCTATCTGTTGGCTGACGTGTTTGAGACTTTTAGGAAAGTCACATTAGAACAGGACGCCTTAGACCCCGTCCATTTTGTTAGTCTGGCGGGTCTGTCCTATCAGTCAGCCTTCAAGATGACGAAAGAGAGTATTCATTTATTGCAAGATGCAGAAATGTACACGTTATTTGAACGTGGTATTTGGGGTGGCTTAACATTTGTCAACAAACATGTTGTCAACAGCACCCAAGACATAGGATCGACCACACATTTAATGTACATAGACCAAAATAATTTGTATGGGAGTGCACTCTCCAAGCCTTTGCCACAATCTGACTTCCAATGGGTAGAGCCCATGACATTGAACACTTCTCCAATCCAGCACACATCATGGCACTGGGAGATGAGGCCGACATAGATTATTTATTTGAAGTCGACCTCATCTATCCAGACTGTATTAAGAATAGGACCGTTGATTTTCCTCTCGCACCCGAATCTGGCATAGTCAGTCCAGATATGTTCTCTCCCTTTATGGAAGAACACAAAAGCAGTATGAGGTGGAAAATGACTTAAAATATTAAGCCACTAGGAAGTTGTTGCTCACCCAATTGAACAAGCAGCATTACATCGTGCACTATTCCATCCTCAAATTCTATCTAGGTATGGGGATGCAACTTGACAAAGTCCATCGCGCTATCCAGTTTAGGCAGAAGCCCTTTCTAAAACCGTATATAGAATTTAACAGTAAGGAACGGGCTGAATCCAAGAATCCTTTCGAAAAGGACTTCTTTAAATTTAAGAATAATGCCCTCTTTGGTAAAACCATGGAGGATGTAAGAAAGCGCATGAACTATCGTATCGTAACTGATCCGGAAACGAGTATCAAGTTATGTTGCTCGCCGTTGTTTTGCCACCATGATGTCATTTCCGAAGACATCACTGGTTTTAAAATGCTAAAATCCAAAGTAGAACTTTGCAAGCCCATTTATGTCAGTCAAGCTGTCTTGGATCACACCAAGTTAGAAATGTACAAGTTATTTTACCACACTTTTAAAACGTGTCCATTGATACAACATGTGGAATTAGTAGGAGGCGATACAGACAGCTTCTTCCTAGCTTTGACAACCACTAGCCAAGTCAAGCAGGAAGACATTTTAAAATATTTAGCACCCAAGTTTGATAGTTCCAACTATCCCACTGACCATCCGCTTTACTCTACCTCAAATAAAGCGAAGCTTGGCTGCTTCAAGGATGAGTGTGCCGGTAAACAGATGGAGGAGATGAACTTGCTTCGTCCGAAGATGCACTCCATGAAACTAAAATCCTCAGAGCTTTCTATAAAACGGGCGAAAGGCATCTCGAAGTCAATCGTTGGAAAAATGACACATAGGGACTATCAAGATGCCTTAGATTCTCTTAAAAATAATAAAGTAGAAATGACCATTTTAAAATCACAGTCGCATCAAGTCAGAACAACGACGTTTAGGAAACGAGGTCTCTCAGCTTGGGAAGACAAGCGATGCTGGATGAGTCCTAACCACTCATTACCGTACGGCCATCCAGACACTCATCTACCTCCACCCAAGAGACAGAAACTTTCTCTTCCTCCGTCCGGCGATGCCTGATGATGAATGCTTCCTCTCTGTTGTGCTTGATGTTTTGCTTTTCACTCCATGGCGTTTTCTATGGGGTGCTGTGAGTGAGTGCCTTGTAACATGCGTCCAACTCCTGATCACTTCATATCATGACTTACATATCAACTGGTTTTTCTTGACTTTGTTTTCTCCCTGTACATGAGTGACTTTGTTTTCTCCCTGCATATCAGTGACTTTGTTTTCTCCCTGTACATGAGTGACTTTGTTTTCTCCGGTGGTGTGAGCCATAAAAACTTCGTTTTCTGCTACCATCAGTATGAACTATGTGTGACTGTGATGAAATGTCTTTCATTCGATAACATATCATGTACAGACTGTCTCCTTCTTCTTTTGACATAAAGATGGGATTCTCACTCAATAGATAGAAGTAAAAGTTTTGATCATTTTATAGGATGGGTAGGGTTAGAAATAAAGTTGATGATTGTAAAGTTATAACCATATCACTGTTTGTAAGATAGGTGAAATATAAAATTAAGTCAGAATCACTTCACTGTTTGTAAAGTTAGAAATAAAGTTGACGTTTGTAAAGTTAGAAATAAAGTTGATGATTGTAAAGTTAGAAATAAAGTTATCACCATGTCGCTGTTTGTAAGATAGGTGAAATATAAATGAAGTCATAACCATGTTAGAGTTTGTAAGTTAGCATCCTCACCAACGAATGTAACATCATGACAATTTATTCGGCTTAGGAAACATCAACCACTTTGCTGACTCATGTCTATAAATAGCTCTGACTCATGAAGGGGTAAGACGCCAGTCATACGAATCTAATCAATCTTGTTCAACCTTTTCACCGACACTTGTGTGGGCGTGTCATTCAGACAGCGTGACCTTTTCACCGACATGTGTGTGGGCGTTATTTATCAGACAAAGCGATGGCGCCTCACGTCAGACAGCGTGACCTTTTCACCGACAAGTGTGTGGACATCATTTCATGTCTATAAATAGCGCTGACTCATCATAAAGTGATGAACCTTGTTGATGACCTTTTCACCGACAAGTGTATGGACATCATTTCATGTCTATAAATAGCGATGACTCATCATAATGCGAAGAACCTTGTTGATGACCTTTCCACTGACAAGAGTGTGGGCGATAGTTCATTGCGATGACTCATTCAAAACACATCATGTGATTAACACGATTCTATTAACTGTGACTCATACAGATAACACATTAAAGATTTAACAATGTCAGCTACTTTACTGATATCACGTAAACCAGTCATGATACAATGTCTGTTGTGAGACACTGCAATATGTACAGGATGCCACTTCCGAATCAGAGCAGCAGGAAAGAGTTCGGTTTCATAAAATATACAATGATTACTGGTTTTAATGTTGGCTAGATTCACTAACATCTTCAATTGAACAGACACTACTATATTCTTCAATGTCAGGGGACTGAGGCGGAGATGAGGCATGTGTTCGCATTTTCTTGACGACTTCGTAACACATGGACTGCATCACGAAATGAGAAAGGTTTCCTAGGACTTGGATTTTGCCGCAGCGAAAGATTTGAAGATTTCGACCGTTGCTCATGCGAATGACCAACATTTGCGGACAACCGCGATGATAGACTGAATCGGGAAGATGGTTATGCAACTGTTCTAAATCGATGTCTCTTCTGAGATTCATTTCGCGCATGGCGTTGATGATGCGGATGGGGAGCATGACTCACAAATGACATGATGGTTAAGTGAACTTCCCTTTTATACTTTTCCCGTGAGGGTTTTGGAATCACAATGTAGCAGTGATCATTATGTAGAATCATCTCTTGAATGCGAATAAATACAATGCCGTCTCCTACGTTAATGACACGGCAAGAGTTGGATAGGATTGCGCGATGCAACCTTCGTAGATGAAAGCGTTCTAGAGTTATCTGAAGTTGACGTTTCGTATCATGAAATGTAACACACCGACTTTTCCATGATACATAGAGCCATGCTGATAATTCCACATGATTAAAACCTGAGTGAAGAAGGGTATGCATAAGAAAGAAGGAGAGAGAGTCATGTTCATGTGTGGCATGGTGAGTGTGCATTTTCTTTCTTGATACGGTGGCCGTTAAGGCCGTGGTCTCATAAAGACCGATGGTGCGTTCTCAGTGTGTGGAGAGCGTTACTATAGTTGATCATCATCAACATGGACATCATTTTTAAAGGTGATGTAGACAAGATAGGGATTCAACGTAAACAACCTTCCGTCCCGGCGCGGACCCATGTAGATGGTTTGAATTTTAAATTCGAAGGAGTAGAATCCTTTTTCCAAAATGGGGAGTGGTTTGCAATTGAGTAAGTCGAATTCGCTGCCCTCCTTTTCATGGATGATGAGACAGTGTCTGTCCATATGCACATACATGTATCGTCTTTCCATGATGGGAACTTGTGTCCGCTTCCCATTTTGTCGAACAATTTCTTTGGGAATGGTGAGATTTTCTTTCAGGAATGTTTCAAGAGTATTGAATTGTAACCGTGTCCAATAGTCTAACGGTACAAACACGGCCAGTCCATACTTTGTTGACATAACCTTTAGATAATCTATCCGATGACTTGGAGTTTTTATGGTTACGGCTTCTCCATGATGAGTTATCTTTTGATTGAAAGCATTTTTACCCGATGTTAAAGTAAGGGAGTTCAGTGTACCCAGTGCGAGAGCAGGAGTTGATGGCTTCGAGCAACTGCATGGTTAGCGCAAGGACGGAAATGATTGCCATGAGCTTAGTCGTCCGTTTTGTAAGCAGACCTAGCTCCAATCACATGCGTTTCCCTTTTCTCGTTTTTTCCTGTCTTTGTTATGTGACAAAGAGTTATCGCACGTGAACTTTTGACTGCGTGGGTGGAAACCTTCCCTCTTACAAAGTCGTTCTAGTCCTCACAGACTTGAGTGACACACCCCTTCTAGCGAGCAAAGACGCATTCATTTATCTAACAAAGAGCCCGATAGTGATGCACAAAGCGCAATGACTCATGTTGCTCTATACACCATTACAAAATACTCAGTGAAAATAAGATCCAAAACGAAGTGGTTTTTGCAAATTTTTCAACTCTATACAAGCAACGAGTCTACCCGTTACATATTGAGGTTGTAAACTCTCCATCAATTTTTTGAAGAGAGGAAGGCTTTCAGTCAGCACTACTTTCATATCATTCATCTTCATTTTAAATGTAAGTTTCCAATCTTGTAAAAATCCATCGAATCCTTGTTGATCAAGTGTCAAATGACGCATGTGGTTACTTAAGGTACGATGCGCCATCATAAACGTTGTGACTATAGATTTCACATTGCTTCAATGACTTCCACGATGAATAAAACAAATAACAATCATGTTCCACTGTAAGTTTATTCAATACCAGACAAAATTCACAAGTACAGACTACACTTCATAAAATGATCATCATTCATTCACAAGGAGTAAAAACATGTTTTACATAGACCCATGCTGTTGACAATAATACAGATACATTTCGTAAACGTCATAGAGACTACAATGCCAGCGTGAAGAGAGTTTTGCAATGTAGGTAGCTTTATTTCTATTATTACAATAGGATGGTGGACAGGTGATGTCTCTCACCGAAACATACAGCCATATCAAAAATCATTTCATCTCTAAACTTATTTTGATCACAATGCATATGATAGTCTTGTCTTACACGATCTATCCAACATGGTAAATATAAATTATCAATGTGCAACTGAAGTGTTGTTGCTTCTCGTTCAGAATCATATCCTAATATTTTAACAGTATGAAAACCTGACAGCCACCGTTTGAAATCACTTATCAAATACGTTTCATTTACAAATCCAATATGAATCAAAATAGAAGGATCAAGTCCATGCACATGACGTCGTGACCATTAGTCTTTGTGTGGAGGACAGTAGGCAAATCTATGATATACACTAACAACAGTTTGATCACTTTTTCTCATTGCAATAGCACTCAATTTCTGCATGGGTGTTCCCTCACTGTCTATGAAGATGACAACCTACAATATCAAAAAGACTTCATTACAAAATAATACATTGAGCAGGAACTTTACAAGGATGTCTGTCCTTTACATAACAAAAGATACATACAACATGATTACAATGTTTTATTTGAACATAACGCGCAAGACCGCGTTTTCCACATTCACTACATACTAGCTGATTACAATACTTAAGATTTCTCTTTGTTGGTAACACCATCTTTCTTTGATGTGCGACGACGTTTAGGTTTAGTGACAGGTTCTTGACACTCTTTGACACAATAATCGATGACTTTCTCAATGTGATCAAGTCCTGTTAACTCAGGTTGATGATGAATTTGAGCAATGCGCAAATACAGAGAAATCAAATTACCGTCAGATTGATGAGGTCCCACATAAACAGCAGGCACCTCAATATGAAAGGAATAAAAGCCTGCACCTAGCGATGACAATTCTGTTTCAACTGACTGTTCAGCTGTCACTCCGGAAGTGACTTTACAATACTTGCTTTCCAAAATATTACAGCGAGTGCCGCGATACAATGGTTTATAATAAGAAGTTTTCTTTCCTGGCCACAACTGTAATAGTTCAGTAGGAATAAGAGCCTTTTGCCTCACAACGTCTTCTAAAATGTCAAGCTGCTGACGCAACCAATTATCAATAGGGATACTCAGGTTTTGACCCCAACGATTTACTTGCGTATCCACTTTTGGTAAGTATACCGCCGGCGTTTGAAGATAGAGTCGAACACCGTTGTAGCGCACTTGTTGTTTGTAGATACGATAGCCGTGAATTACCTTTTCAATTTTCGGATTCCACAGCTCGAGATGTTGAGGATTCAGTGATGCAGCAGTTGGAGTAGGATTCATGGCCATGACAGTCTGTAACGAAAGAATGCCACTAAGTACATTCATGATCATCAGAGAAAAGAAAATTGTTAGCTTACCAGTGACATATGAGGTGGCCCTTAAGAGGACCTTTTGGGGCGTTCACAGGATTTAAAGCTTATCACCAAAGTCTAGGTCTTCGTCATCGTCCAGTAAATTAAATGTCTTGGGCTTAGGACCCGAATTGAGTTTCAGTTCCCTAAAATACTTAAAGGTAAAGGGTCTAGGTGGTGGAGGCGGTGGTGGTGGTGGTGATGGTTCAACAAAATACGCTTGTACAATCATCGGCCACACACTCTCCTGCGTCTCTCTTCTAAAATGTTGGTAAGGTTTAGGCCACATCGTCATGACACTCACTTGTAAATTTGCAAACAGGATTGATCAGACAAAGTTGAGACGGGAGAATGGCTTCAGCAAGTCACACACGCTTTCCAAGTCAAGAGAATGAAATGAAGAGAAAATGGGGAAACGTCTGCTTTTATAGTCTCCCGCGAATCCACATTTGACACTATGAGAGCCAATCAGAGACCTCCGTTTCTCCCCTGACTTCGTTGCGGCAGGGAAAAGGAGGCACGCGGACGTCTGACTCATGAATGCTTTTCCCAAATCTTGTAGTCAAATCTAGTTTAGCACATTGAGTTGAATATGAATGTGTTTTATGCGACATAAGAACAAGTTGGATCCATGCTCATGAAATGAATCTAGTCGAGATGCAATTTTCGCCATGTGTCGCTGATAGAAATCTTTGGGATCATGTATCGTCTCTGCAGAATAGGATGCAAAATGAAACACTACACGTTCACCTGCATGTTCATCAGTCACTTTCTCAAATTCAATCTCTACAACTAATCGTCCTTTCACGTCTTTATTTATCAAACTGTCCATGAGCTGTTAGAAAACGAAGTAACCTTTAGCGATAGCAAAATCTAAGTCTGCCTTTCATGATAAAAGGAGATGATGTAGTCCCTAACCACACCACGAAGACTTTGTCGATGAAAACGTAGTGAACAAAATTCATTCGTAAACTCTACTGCTTCTGTCATCTTTCTTCCTTTCACTTTGGAGACATAGCATGAATGACATTCAGATGCAGAATGGCACGCTGATTCCAAATCTGGTCTCTGTTTTCCCGTCCGAGGCTTGCTTCACCCGCTACAGCGATTTTCATAAAAATTTTAACTCTGTCGTTCTTCGCCAATGTCCCAAATTTTCAATAACGTCTCACCTCTAAACGAAGGCAGAGTGGAACAAGCCATGTTTTCCACTGAATTTGTTTCACTCCCAGCTTTCAAACGAGCTATTGCACGACTTTCTACGATCTCTGGAACCAAAGTTGGAAGATCGCTGCCGAGGGGGGGGGGGATCATAACTTTTTCTCGCCGATTGAGTTGGGAAGAAGTTCCTAGACCCAAAATTGTCCAAAACGTCCCAATTTGCACTCCGTTTTCCCATCCGAGACCTCCTTCCTGTCGAAAAATGGACTTTCTCATCCCAAAACGACCAAAACCTGCCTTTTCCAACTCTGACGTTTTCCTGCCATTTTCCTCCTTCAACCCAGGAAAAGTGGTCCAAACTGAGCTTTCCACTGCATTTTTCTCACTCTTAGCTTTCAAATCAGCTATTGCACGACTTTCTACGATTTCTCACACCAAAGTTGGAGGATCGTTGCAGAGGGGGGGGGGTTCAGAACTTTTTCTCCGATTGAGTTGGGAAGAAGTTCCTAGACCCAAAATTGTCCAAAACGTCCGAATCTGCACTCCATTTTCACATCCGAGACCTCCTTCATGACGAAATTCGACTTTTCTCATCCCAAAACCTCCAAAATCTGCCTTTTCCAACTCTGACGTTTTCCTGCCATTTTCCTCCCTAAACCCAAGAAAATTTAACCAAACTGAACTTTCCACTGCATTTTTCTCATTCTCAGCTTTCAAATGAGCCATCACACGACTTTCTGCGATTTCTCACACCAAAGTTGGAAGTTTGGTAGGAGGGGGGGGGACGTCCTCAAAATGTTTTCTCTCCGATTTCGCTGGAAACATCCTTCCCCACCCAAAATTTCACGTTGATTCCAAATCTGATCTCCACTTTCACATCCGAACCCTCCTTCATCACGATTTCCAACTTTTCTCATCCCAAACGCCATCAACATCCGCCCTTTCCTCACTCTATCCTTCCCACATTCCACCCCTTCTCCCTTCCGAGATTCCACTCCTAGCTGGAAAACTCCTGCCTTCCCTCCAGAGGGGGGATCCGTTTCCTCCTCTCGGACCCATTCCTCCCTGCACATCCTTGGCCACTTCCTTCCTCTCGCCAGAGGGGGGATGACTCATCATTTCACATTTTGTGCTTGAATTTGGGATGGGTTTACTACTGACATTTGGAGAATTGTCAACAAAATGATGCAGCTAAAAATACTTTTACTAAAGAAGATTATCTAATATGTAATAAATGCTATTACAAAAATAAAGTACCCCTTATTATATATTGTGATTTTGAAGCATATAATGTTAACATGACACATAGTTCTGGTAAGCATTTGCCTGAACAAAAACCATTATGTTAGGGAATGTACATTCATTCAAATTATCCTGAATTATTTAAATCAGAATATTATCATTACTATGGTGAAGATAGTTCAGAAATGTTTACAAAGAAAATAGAAGAATTACAAAAATATTTTTCACAATTACTTAAAGCAAATAAACCAATTCTTCCATTAACGTCTGAACAATTATTACAATTTGTTAGTGAAAAGAATTGTTATTACTGTGGTAAAGAATTGGGTAATGATAGAGTAAAAGATCATGATCATCTAAATGGATTATATAGAGGTGCAGCACATAATTCTTGTAATCTTAATGCTAATAACTTTAGATATCACTTTGTACCTTTATATTTCTACAATGGTTCTAAATATGATTTCCATTTGATAATAAAAGATCTATTCTCATCTGAAAAATTACAACAACTAAGAACAAATGTACTATGTAAAACAGAAGAAGAATATTTTTCAATGCAATTTGGTTGTATTAGAATATTAGATGCATTTAGATTTTTTACTCCTTATTCATTAGAGGTCATGGGAAAAACTTTGAAACCTGAACAATGTAAAATATTAAATAAATATAATTTAAAACCTTTAAAAGGTATTTTTCCCAACGAATATTTAACTGGAGATATAAATAGAATAAATGAAATAATGCAAGAACATCAATTTTCTTCACGTGATAAATTTAAATCAACATTAAAACAATCACAACTATCAGAAGAAGACTATGCAGAAGCTGAAAAGAATTGGAGAGAGTTAACTTGTAGAACAATGTATGATTATACAATGAAATATCTTCAGGTAGATGTATTAATCCTTGCTGATCTTTTTGAAAACTTTCGTAACATGTGTGTAGAATATTACGGAATAGATCCATGTTATTGTTATTCTACATCAGGATTAACATGGTTAGCAGGGTTGAAACACACAAATGTTAAACTTAAATATTATAAAGAAAGTTCTTATGATAAATTATTATTTTTTGAATCTGGTATTTGAGGTGGTGTTTCATCTGTTCTAGGTAATGGATATGTTAAGTGTTGTAATAAAAAAGTAAATCCTGATGATCATGGTTATTTAAAAAATTTTAAATCCAGAAGAAAGCGATCAGTTTATAAAATTGTTTAATCAAAATATAGAAGGACTTATATCAAATGAAGAGAGTCAAGCAGCAGTTCAATTCATGAGAGAAAACTATTTGTTATATTATGATTTTAATAGCTTATATTCTTCTTGCATGATACAAGAATTACCAACAGGTGAAATGGAATGGAGTACCATTCTTGAATACGAACCTACATTAGATGGTGAAAATAATTATGGTTATATATATGAAGTTGATTTAGTATATCCTGATGAAATAAAAGATAAAACAAAATATTTTCCTTTCTGTCCCGAAAACAAAATTCCCAATATAGAAGATTTTACAGATTATCAAAAGTCTATAATGCCTAAAAAATACAGACCAACAAAGAAACTCATGTTAACACAAAGTAATAAAGGAAAGTATGTTGTTGAAGGAAGAATGTTAGATTGGTATTTAGAGCATGGAATGATTCTTGTTGAAATTCACCGGAAACTAGTGTATAGAAAATCTAGGTGGTTAAAAGATTATATAGAGTTCAATATTGAAAAACGTAAAATAGCTTAAAGAAATAAAGATGATTTTGGAAACGTGTTCTTTAAATTAATGAATAATGCAATTTATGGTAAGACTTTAGAAAATGTGCGTAATAGACAAAATATTGAAATATTTTATGATAGAGATAGGTTTCAAAATTTAACAAGGAAACCTACATATAAAAGAATTACTAGATTCAGTGATGAACTATGTGCAGTGCATCTAAAACGAAACATTATAAAACATGATAAGTTTAATTTTATAGGATTCACTATATTAGAATTAGCTAAACTATTTATGTATAGATTTATATATGATTATTTAGCACCTGCTTATGGCAAAAACTATAAATTACACTTAAGCGATACGGATTCCGTTTTCTTAGAATTAACAATACCGTATAATTCTTCACTTGATGAAGAAATTATTAAAATAAGGGATATCATTCATCCTTCTGATTTATGTAAAGTAAAAGATGAACTAGAAGGAAATGAAGAGTACGTAACAGAAGCTATATTTTTAAAATCTAAATGTTATTGTTGTAACACAAATTCAAAAACATATAAAACATTAAAAGGAATTTCAAAGGCATCAGTGGCTAACCAAATAACATTTCAAGATTATAAGAATGCATTATTTAGTAATGAAATAAAAACAGCATGTAATTATAGACTTAATTCAAAGAAACATAAAATGTATTTAAAAGAGGAACATAAATTAGCATTAGATCCATTTGATGATAAAAGAAAAATTTTACCTGATGGAATAACTACTTTACCTTTTAAATTTTTTAATTTTCAAATTTCTAAAGATCAAGAAAAAATAAATAATTCGATCACTCCGCTAGAATATTTTCTATCTCAAACGCCTAGTCGGGACGAAGCCTAGTCAGAGAACAATTGTTCGATAACTCTACCATGAATTTTTTATCAATATTAATTGTAATGAAGCCATAATCTTTTGACCAAGCATTGTTACACGATTGTTTAAATTCATCTTTATTTCTTACACATAAATCTCTTAACAAATCACTTAAGTTTCTTGCATTTATTTCAAATAGTATAAATATATTTGCATTCTTTCTAATAACACTTCCGTCTAATGAATACATACTTTGTGTTAAATAAAAAACACTACAGTTATTATGTCTACCTCTTGTGAAATAATTTCTCTGAACTGACTGATTTCTATCATTAACACAATCATCAAAAATTACACAATGTTTCATTGTTTTATCTAGTTTACTAGGATCTTGCATATTACCACTATCATCTATTAATTGTATCTTTATATGCTTATTTTTATTGGATTCAACTAACTGATTATTTTTTGCTGCTTCTTCACACCACGAACTTATTTCTTCTTCATCTTCAGATTTTTCATATTCTTTGAATAATGAAGCAATTGCTGTTTTTTTAAGATTATTTTCAAATCCATATTTTAAAAATTGATATACGGGTTGTTCTGCTGTTGTTGTATAAATTATAAGATTGTTATAATCCAAAAAATTTGGAGTCGTTGAAATTTTAGATAATAAATATGTTTTTCCACATCCTGATCTACCACAAATAACTGTCAAAACTTTATTAGATAAATTTGGATGATGATTAAATTTAAGCTTTTTTTTTATTTAATTCACTCATTTTTAATAAGAAATTTTTATTTTTTAAGAAGAAGAAAATTGAATTTCTCTATCCAAAAGATCTATCATAATCTCTTCACCTCCAAAATTTATTTCTTGTCCTTTCTCATCAGTGATTCTAATGTTAATACTGTTAATAGTTTTTCTTGTAATAGGGAAATATATTAATGTTAGTGGAAATACATTTAATCTATAACCAATGGGTACAGTAAAAGCTGGAAAACTGAATATTAAATTTAACAATTTACCATTTATATATCCTCCTTCAATAACACAATGTCACAATGTACAACAATTGAATTTATTTCAGTTATTTTTGGAATCTTCTCACCTAAATGATAACCTTGACTATAGGTTTGTTTATTAAATCTTAATAGTTTTGACAATGATCTATCATGATTAAAATCAACTTGATGATTTCGCCTAAAGTAAGAGAAAATTTATTAACTGCCGGTTCAACTGCAAAATGTAATTGTTTCCTATCTTTAAATGGTATACCTAAATGTCTCTTAATTTCATTTGATATTGATTCAACTTCGTAAGAACCAGGAAGAAAAGTTAGTACTTTCCACGTTTTGCCTTTATCAGTAGAATATCTAAATTGGTCATTCACATCTTTGATAACGTTTTGAATAGTGTTAAATGTGGAGTAACTAGTCAATGCAATTTGATAATTTTTATTTTGTTCCAAATGTAGAATGGGTTCTAAATTACAAGTGTGTGATGAAGTAGTTGTTATAATTTTTAACGTCGTACTAAATTTTGATGAACCCAAAATCTCTGTTAGATTTTCTAAATGATTATTAATTTTGTCTAAATCTGCTGATGATAATTCTCTCGAAGACATTTTTTTATAAAAAAAATTTTATTAAATATTTTTTTATAAAAATTAAAAACAACATATTTCAGCTATACTTTTATAATCCTCTTCATTTAGAATCTTCTTTTCTAACAGTCTTTTCATTATAGCATGAATTTCATTGAAACTAGAATTATGTCCTTCTTTTATTGCAGATATTAAAATATTTAATCTATTTAGTAATTCTTGTGGATCATCTGGTAAAAATACAGTTGTTTCTGTTTTAAAACCTTTTCCTACTTTAACTCCCGTTGATAATAAATTTTGTAATTGTTTATAACGTCTAAGAGATTTTGCTGCACCAACTCTATCTAACATAGCTTTATATTTTATGAGATCATCTACAGCATAATTATTCAAATCTGCTCCTCTTAAAAGATCAACAAAATTTCTATCTAAACTAAAAGGATATTTATCTGGTGAAAAAATTAAACCTCGAAAAGGTTATGGAAATATTTCTTTTTGTCCGATATAAAATCTAGGTATTGTTTTTCCATCTATAAATGAAATAGAATGTTCAAATTGCATAGATTTTGGTAATTTCTTATTAATGTTTGATTCTAATAATCCATAGTCATCTAATATAGTTTTGTGAGCTGGATCTGTTATATTAATTTGTTTATCATTATTTGTAAGTTCTTTTTCAAGAGTTTTAAATGGTTCCATAGTTTTTTCAAAATCAGTTTTTACTTGCTCGGTTTGCTGCATTTTTTCAAACATATCAGATTGAATACCAGCTTTTATCATTCTATGCTGAGTATGATTTTCTTTCATAATATTTTTTTGTTTTATTAACTCATCTAATTGTTGGATTCTTTTTTGATTATCAGCTTTAATTTTATCCATTTTTAAAATATAATATTTGAATTTTGTGGTAACATTGGAATACAACAAAAACATTTTACTGAACAAATTATTTTTTTATTGCTTTGTCTGACATCTTTTAGTTTTAAGTTTTGTTTAATAAAGTTTTTAGTTCTTCTAAAAGAATTTCATCATTTTCTTCATTAGAAATTTTACCATCACTAAAAGTTTACCATCACTAGAATTTTTATCATCAACTTTTTCGGACTTTAAATGAAATGATATTTTATTAGCTTCATTAGCTATTTGATCAAATTTTTCAATTTCATCTAGCGTAATAACATTATCATCACAGACTTTGAAAGTAGTAATGTAGTTTGTCATAGACTTCTTTAATATGTAAATGCTTAGTTTTGCATGATTTTCGTTTCTTAGTAATTAAAGATTTATCTAACATTGTAACAAGTGAAGTTGTAAAAACACCCGTACCTGTTAAAGCAGTAGCAACTATTGGAATTACTAAAACACCTGAAGATATAACAATTGTTAAAACACCTAAACTTATTGTTAAAAATATTCCAATACCTTGTGTTACATTCTTAACTTTAGACCATCTCTTTCTTAATTTATCATAATGCTCTAATCTTAATAATAATTGAGATTCCTTATCTTTCATATGCCTAACTCTATCTTTGTGTTTTTGTTTATTCATTTTTTCAATGTTCAATTCAGTTATTTTTAATTGTGATAACGAAGGATATATTTTCGAGGTTCCTTCCATTTTCGTCGTCGTCGTCGTCGTCGAGGTTCCTTCCACTTTTGTTTCATCCATTTTTTTAATAAATATTTTGAATACAATCTTCTGGTATATTGAGACTACGTGAAATTCTTAGACTACCTAAATTTTCGACTACGTGAAATTTTCGTCTGCCTAAATTTTCGACTACGTGATATTTTTGGACTACCTAAATTTTCGACCACGTGATATTTTGAGACAACTTAAATTTTCGGCCACGTGATATTTTTTCGACTACGTGAAATTTTTTAGACCTTTTTAGAATAAACCTCTTTTCAGTATATGAAAAAATCCCAACGAGCTTAAAACTGTTTTTCTGATTTCATCCTTAAAATTATTTTTATTTATAAAACTCTTTTTCAGTGTATGAAATATTTCCTATACTCATTCTTAGTGTATGAAAAAATCCCAACGAGCTTAAAACTGTTTTTTTTTGATTTTATCATTTTATTTTTTATTTCTATAAAACTCTTTTTCAGTGTATGAAATATTTCCTATGCTCATTCTGGAGGTATCTTATTTTATTTTTTTAGTTGTCCTGAATCGGTCATATATTCATTTTTTAGCATCTTTGGGGTACCTTATTTTTTTCATTTTTTTGGTTGTCCTGGAACAGTCACATATCCATTACTTACCTCTAAATTTCAACTGTATCGTTTGTATTACTAGAAAGTACAGTAAGAGCTTTTCTTTGGAGATTATAAATGAAGTAGCGGTGCGATTCAGATTGTATTTTTAAGTAGGCATAGTTAAAACTAATAATGGGTAATTATCCGATTAATCGGTGCACAGACTAGTCGGTACACTAGGCTATTGGAATAAACTACTGTAGTGGAAATAGGCTCATTGTCAAATTAGGGTTGAGGATTTGGCTTCGTTAATCAACAAATAACAGATCGACTTTCGTGTGTGCTCCTCAGCCATCTCAATATTCAAATATTTAAACATGTCTGTGACTTTTCAGTTGGTCGGCATCGCCTTCGAAATGAATGATACAATGGATCTCAAGGAGGAAATTAATGCTGAGGAGTCACCAGAGAAGGCTCTACAATTAAAGTACTTGGGAGTGAATCCGTCACCGTCTGAATACTTTCATTATGCGTATTGTTACATCGGCCTCCTTACAGGTGAGATTAAAGAAATGCCACATTCTGCATCGGCAATGCTCATCCGTGGAAGGAAGATTCTGAAAGGGTATGCGACAGCACCCTTGCAAAGCATATAGCACAAGGGCATAAAACGGCGTAGTAAAGCTTGTTTATCACATACCATATTGACAAGGACAATTCCATGAATAAGGCACCAACGTTCTGACACAATTGTCATTTCTCACTATGAAGAAGTGCGCCGATTTCCATGAAAATTGCACCGTACCATGCCAGATTCGTCTGAAATATTTTCTTTACAACACTTTTCAAATATTTCGTAGTAGTCCCTCTTTCGACGTAAGAGGTCAAAATGTCACTGTAACGCACGGACCTTTTGACATAATAGCGTCGAAATAGGGACCGCTATTGAATAAATGAAAGTGATTAATATTTCAGACTGACTTGGCATGTCGTGGTTCAATTTTCATGGATAAAGTCGCATTACTTCATGATAAGAAATGACGAATATGTGTCAGAAGGTCTGTGCATTATTTATGTAGTTGCCCGTAAGCTTATATCGAATATGTATAGAAGACGGACAGAAATATTGTCACTCGTAAGTTTCTTAGTTAAGGATGAATATTGATTGTTACAAAGACAGGTAAAGTATGCTTAGCTACGAACAAGCAACGAAGTGTGAATGTATGTAATTATGGATAAGGTTCAACACAGGAACCACATATTGAATTATAAACAAATGTTGGTTTCCTGATCAGATTGGAACATCGTAGATAATTAGCTCATGAACGATGCCACATCCACTCGTTGAATGGAACTGAACAGCGATCGCGGTTGATCATTATGCTTCCAACACTCTGTTGGTCGGGAATGGGTCATTGGAAGAATCATAGCGACAGACATCGGAATATAGTACTTGAATGAGTTAATGCATAGCGTGTTTCGAGTGACCTCAAAATTATATATAAACGGTACTTAAATCTCTAATGCTTGAGGCCAGAACATGTGTTGAAATTTGCGCTTTTTTCATTAAGCGATCAGCAGCCATTTTCTTTGACAAGTATCATGCTCACATTATTTAATTCACTTGAAAGATCATTGTGCATTGCTTGCTACAGTTATGAAGTTGTCATTCAGTTATAAAGAAATGAAGTATCGTAGTCTATTCAACTCAGCATCGTTTAAAACAGCAACGATGGCTAATCCATTGGCTCCAAGTTACTTATTCCTTTCCGATGCGATTATAAACACTACCGTGGATATTCATGTCAATGATACATATGATAAAGATGTTAGTGCATTATTGCAAATTAGTGGACAAATGCACGTAGTACTCAGCATGCACTTAGCACATCGTTTCTGTCGAAAGTCGGATAATCGATTTAAATTTCTTTGGTCAATATACTCAATCTCAATTAAAGTTCTCAATATAGGCGCTTGACTCGTCGTTCCACTAATATAATTGGTTCACTATCAATAGTTTACCATCCCACTTATTTCTATGTGGGTTCTGAGTTTGGTATACACCAGGCCTACCACACTGAATGTGTGACTGCATTGAATGAACAGATTCTTTGCCATAATTCAGCTAAACAGTTATTGGATTCTAAGCGTTGCTATCGTGTAGCGATCTTACAAAGTAATGAGCTCGTAGTAACTGTTTCCCAAAAAGATATGTTAATAAGAAAATGCCATTTCATAGACAGCAAACATTGACAGGGATGAGAATTTACCGCGGATCTGCGGAAATCCGTGGGCCCCAATAAGTCTGGCTAATGTATTATTTATTTTTCCCTATTTGTGAGCCCTTTCAGCATAAATTTCCGCTGGGACTTCCCCCCCCCCCGTTCTCATCCCTTCATTGAATAAAATTGTTTGGTGACATCGGTTTATTATCGCCTGGTTCATCAACTGCAATTTCAAACGGATTTGAAAGCTTAACGGTTTCAATATTCTCCATTTAAGAGCAGTATTCTCATGTAACCAACAGGAATTCTTAACTGTTGAAATTTCGTGACAGAGCATTTGAAAGTAAGATTTCATAAGTTAAATCATTGTCGATGGTTTCTAGGAAATGTTTGGATTTTTCGGTGGTCCTTGAAAGTTTCTGTCAATAAAAGTATCACACTCTACTGCTATGAAGTATTACTGATGTAGTTTGACATAAAGTTAATGTATTTATGTCATAATAGGTAGGTCTGTGCTGTGCAACAAAAAATTTTCACTGCGAGCTAATTTATATCCACGTTGTTCACATGGTCACATCCCCTTCCTTTAGATGAGTATTCCGTCCTTTTCGTATACACAACGTGCGACCTCAAAGCGGTGAAAGGGTGAGAACGGATCTCGACAAGGCTTTGTCGTCTGAAGATTATGCATCTTTGGGTTCTACAGGGTGGCGGCCGCGCCCGGGAGCCCTGGAATCGCCCGGGAATTTGGCAATTTTTCAGTTTTGCCCGGGAATCGTCCGGGAATGATATTTTCACTCAAGTAAAAAAACTAAACAATCATAATTTAGAGCGAAACTTTTGTCTGTCTCAGCCACGGTTCGCAAAAATTTTTAGCAAGACGCATCAGTTTCATTCAAATTTAGCCCATTAGTGCCGATAATTTTTTTTCTCAAAAATGCAATTATCTTTGCGAGCAATAGTTACATGAACCATGTGAAGATCCAGAAAAATATTTCAATATATCTGCTTTTTATTACAACATTGTCAACATTGCCATCGGAAACTAAGCAAACTCAAATTGCCACCACATCTTCGATGAAGATTCCAGGCATTTTGAATCGAGACATCTATAGTCTAAGAAAAAATTTGGTGATACCATTTCTCACGTCTGATGGAACTCAACAACAATTCACATTTTTGTCCATGCGGTCTGTTCCGCCCATGAACTTATTATGGATCTTTACGGTATTAGGCATATCTACGGTAATCTTTGTTTTGCTAGCGCGAGAGAATCGTTGATAAGCTCCTATTGGATGTATTGAATCACATGTTGATATGAAGGAAACTACCGTATTGTCTTTCCAACGTAAAGTACAAATATTATTTTTCAAATCTGTAGTATGAGCGCATGTACCTCGTTTCTCTTTGGCTACCTCTTTTTTCTTGCTAACTTGAGTCTTTTGATGTGTGGTTTTCTGATTTGGTGCCTATGCCATCGTATCCTCTCCTCTGCAGTTCGAGTAAAAGATCCACATTCGAAAAAGGATTGTCAAAATAGGAGCAGTTACTGAGGTCTGGATGAGGCAAATTATCCAACAAGTGTAGTAAAGGTGCAGATGTTTTCCTACTAGACTGCCATAACTGCATGTGCTTTGTGGTGAAAGAATATGCTTGCCTTGATATATATCAAAACTCACTAGATGACCTGTTGCAGTGCTAAGTCATCATGCTTTATACCCTAGCCGTGTGGGTTTGCCACAAATATGTTGTTTACTACCGTAGGAATCGTAATACCTAATCATGGCTTCATCACAATCCATGAGTCTCTCAGGTACAATGTGTCCGAAAATTTGCATTCAGTCGTGTGCTAGTGGTCTCGGTTTGAAATTGTTTCACTTTTATCAATTTCATAATTATTGGCAAAATGAATAGCTCCTATAATTCGTTCAAAGCGATCACGTCTTATACTCGAAGAGACTAAAGTGATGTCCAACATCAGATGAATCTTCTTAGTCTTTCTTAGTCGTTCTTCGTATGGAATGGAAGCTAAGCCATGAATATTCCGAGTCAAGCGCAGTTGCACACGTTCGATCAGAATAATGTCTTTGGATAAGGATGGATTCCAAACTGGGACGGCATAGATGTGGACGAACTAGGGAGGTGTAAAGCTTCATAAGCATGTTAGGGTCTCTTGACATGAAAGTCCGCAGGATGGCAGAAAGATCGTTGTTGGCTTTCTTGACACAAAGGGTGGTGTGCCGTGAGAATTTGAGATTCTTCGAGATGTGGATTCCAAGGTCTTCAACGCACTCAGACCGCTGGATTGTGTCTCCTTCCATCTTGTAGCGAGAGCCAGGATTGTGATGTCCAAATGAGATAATTGAACATTTCTATGAATTCAGACGCAGTTGCCATTCCTTTGACCAGATGGCCACCGCGTTGAGATTAGATTGCAGTATCTGGGCAGATTTTTCCGGATGAGCGCGCTTAATTTCAATGTTCATTTTGATGTCATCTGCGCATTTAAGGACGGTAGAATTCACTACTGTGCATAATTAACATGAAACTTAAGTAAGCAGTTCCATAAAGACATTTATACAAGACGGAAGATAGTCCTATTCATTGAAGATTTAGGGACATAAAAGACGTTTGTACACAACACAATTATTTTTTGTCGACATTTCTCCACACCTTGATCCAAGTAGGTATTACTCACAATATTATTGGAACGACTATATCGTCGGAAAGAAGTGTCGTTTTCACGATTTTTGTGTTCAGTATGAAATTGGGTTAGAACAAGACGGCGATATTACTTAGTCCACAGCATTTTGTGCTCTGTCCACTAAAATATTCTTTGGCGCCGTTGAGATGTGCAACGGCTATGAATTGAAACCCGAACCCGACTACCTGCCACACGAACCAATTTTGAACCCGACCCGAAAAATTTAACGAGCACAACTATTATGTTACGAACATAACGAAAAATTATTTCAACCGTTGATAATGTATTTCCTAGTATTTAAGCTTGAGTCTTTGTGGAAAAACTACTAAATGAGAAGGAAATTGCTCTTTTTCACAATGACAATCTTTAGGCCTATACATTGTTTTCCATTTGTGGAGTGATAGGGCCTATTACGTGATGTATCCTAAAATTTGTGAAGTGTGAATATCACACATTGCTGGAATATATTGAATTCAGGGTGGCGGCCGAGCCCGGGAATCTAAAGCACAAATTTTATGGATGACGGTTACCACGCTCCCATTGTTAGTACGTAAACTGATAAAAAAGTGATGACAATTAGGAATTCTTCTGGCGTTAACGGTCTTCGTCCATTGTGGCAGTCTTTCTGGTTTCTCTTGTCGATGCTTCTGGATAAGTTGGTGTTATCGTCCTTTTGTATTAACATGTGGATTTTGATATCCTGGCTTTCTCACATGGCATGAATACGCTGCAGTTCAAAATGTAGCGTTCCAAAATGCGATTTGTTGCTTCAACGTAACATGTTAGAAAATTGAAGTCTAAAAAATCGGCTAAATACAACTTCATAGAATTTTATGAATCAGATGATGAAAATGAAGCATTTTTTGATTGTTGAAAAGTTCAGGAAGCAAACTTTTCCATCGATGTGAAATCAGTTAGATTCCATAAGTAGCTCAATCAAAGAGGAAAAGTAGATGTTTATAATATCAAGAATCACGCGCTCACAAAATTCAAAAATTTTGAAAACTGAGTGCGACAGAGTTAAATATCGTTCACGTCATAATTTGGTGCTAAAATTCTAACCGGAAGGTATGATAAAAGTAGTTTAAAGCAAAATAATTAATTTTTGACGTCACTTTACTCCCCCATGCAAGGGGTTGGGACGGTGCTGACACAGTCAGACTTTATTCTGGAGCGTTGTGATCGTTTAGTTCGGATGCCCTTCCTGCCGACTTCCAATGACACTTTCGGGGCTCGACTTCTGGACCAGAAGATCGCTAGGCCAAGCACTTAACTACTGTGTCACGGAGACCACGCACATTAGTGTTTTGAAGGTAGTTTAAAGCAATGTCCGGATAATTTTTGAGCGTTGTAGTTGGAATAAAGTATCTTGTCATTACAAAAAAAATGGCGTGGAAATTCGATGAAATAGTCCGGGAATTTGAAGCTTGAAATCTGGCCGTCACCCTGGTTCTACTTTGTCGGAGAGGTATATTGTCGGCGGTTTGATGACCGTGCTCCGGTTAACTAGCAGGCTCTGGAATATCCTTTTATTTTACTGGACATTGAATTTATTCATGTTGGATTAATTGTTCATTCATATTCTCCACGTTGGCTTATTTCAGACTGACATTTAGTCTCTTTTTAGAGACCAGTCTCTTTTTAGGCACCTCTTTAAATTACTTTGATCCTACTTGCATAAGAAATTTTTTCATGAAAAGTGGATGAATAGACCATTTAAACAAATCAATCAGCTGTCCTGATGCAGCTAATTCAATCATAATGTAATTTTAAGACGTAATACGATTCTTTAATTTTGAGCGACGAGCATCATGAATAATTGCACGTGATGCACTGAAATTTGTAGTGAGCAAATGAGATTTTTCAAGTACCAAGGTACAAAAAAAATACAAACGTACTCTCAAATTAACTGCACACGTTCTCATAACTAGCATCAAGTTTTCTGAAAAATGTTTTATAATGACAGAAGCAACCATAGTTTTCATTGAAAGAATGAAAGACTGAAGTGTCATCATGTGTGAATGACTTCATGTTTAAGTCACCGAAAACCAAATATTATGCATTAATAAATGATGTGATTCAGATTTAGAGTCACTCATAACTTGATCCACAGAAGCAATTTGAGTTGCTGGAGGTCGAGTAACAGCATCAGTGGAATGATAGAGAAATTGAGAGCAATTCTCTGATGCTGAAAATGTTGGCGCAGATTCTTCTGAAGCGTCCTGAAAGGCAGCAGCAGATGCGGAAATAGTTGATGCAAGCAGGTCACAAATTTCAGCTGCAACATCACGAGAGTCACATTTCGATGTTGAAGAACAAAGTTCATTGGGGACTTCTTCATGTATCTCTGTTATTGAAGCATAGATGTCTCTAGTCCCAGTATTAGCGATTCCCGTGATAGTAACAGATTGGTGAACACTTGATGAATCTTCTTCAGGCCACGATGTTTGAGGAGCTTGACAAAGGTAATGAGCTGGCATTCTCTGATGTATAGTCTACCTAGATAAGCTGCCTTGACATGGTGAGTTGGCGCACTTCGTCAAGTTCCATCGTCTACTATTTTCGAGTTGCCGACGCTACCAGGTAGTAGCGGTATGCATCGAACGTTCGGGGATCTTTTGTGGCATAGGATTGGATATAATCAGTGATGATTTACACACAGGGATGTGATTTTGTAGTAAGTAGTAAGTGTGTATATTCTTGAAATAGAAATCACAAATTACAAAATGTAGATATGCACAAGGACGATCAGCACGAATTGATAAGTTAATGACAAATGACGCATAATATACAGTATAGCACATACATTTTCCGAAATTGTAATAAAAGTAGAACCCTTTAACGGAAGGATATATCACTCAGGGTTGATGTCCAGGGAAAGAAAGTATTTTGACGCCGATGTGTGGTACATGTAGGTATTCTCAAAACGTGAGTGTTAGGCAGTCGATCTGGCACGAGATGATGTAGTGGATGCTCAACGTGGGTCTCCGCAGCGCTTAACAATTTGCAGGCAGTCTTTTCCATTTTGGCACGAAGAGAGGGAAACATGGAACACTGACATTCAATGCCACAAATTAGTCTATGAGCCCTACGTTGGAACTTCTCCAACTTCTCCATCAAAGAAGCAGGCAAACTGCCGTAAGCTGGGGACGCATACAGAATAAATTGCGTGATTAAACTGTGATAAATGCGAATTAAATCTTGTCTGCATAGAAAGTATTTCAGCCGTTTGATGATATAAAATCTTTGAGATGCAACTCTAAGAACACAGGAAATTTGGGTGTCCCATTTGCACGATTGATGGAAAACTACGCCCATGAGTTTGACATGATCAACTTGAACAAAACCACCGAGACTTACATGACCCTAGGAGCGCATTATTACCATCTGCTTACACTTGGCCATATTTAAAACGAGGCCTTTACTTGCAATGATTGATTGACAATCATTAAGATCAACTTCAGATACACAGTTGTGTTTTACAGCTTCGATGATCACGATGTCACCAGCGTACTTAATGCAGTCCACATTAGGAAAGGGAAAACTGAGAGAGCCCATAGAGGCCGCAAAGAGCATGGGGCCCAAAACAGATCCCTGAGGAACACCTAAAAGCACAGATACCACAGGACCGAAATTATTTGCTATTGAAACAGACATCGTTCTATCGCTGAGGTAGGACAAAATCCATTTCAAAAATCCTTGATGAACACCATTATGATTCAGACAGTTTATAAGACGATGATGCTGCAGTTTGTCAAACGCTCTTGATAAATCCAGGCTAAGAAGATTGACGTATGAAGTATCTCTGGAGTCGAGAGAGCGTGTCAAAACGTCTTGCACTTCAACTGAAGCCGTAGTTGTGGAGCCATAGGGTCTGTAAGCGTGCTGACGTTGACAATAACATGAAATTATTGCCCACTTGAACAGATCAGCGACTATCTTCTCAAAAACCTTTGAAATACATGACTGAAATTGGACGAAGATCTGCGATGCATGGTGATGTACACTTTGGGATCGGACGAACTAGAGCTGTTTTGAAATTGCTCGGAAATGTCTTAGTATGCATGGACAGGTTAAAAATATCGGCAATAGGCTTACACAGGTAATGTGCACCGATACTTAACAACTTAGGCGGTATATGATCCGGCCCAGTCGACTTTCTGAGGTCAAGTTTGCACAACTGTTCATACACACAGTGATCAGAGATGGCAAGATCCAAAGGCAAATCATTGAGCGGAATCAAATCTTCATCTGGCCGATTGTTAAAGTTACTTGCGAATTCATTGGTAACGTTATTTGCTGGTCGCTCATTGGAATTGAAGAGTGTTGTGTCATCTACACTCTTCAATTCCAATGAGCGACCAGCAAATAACGCCGAGTAACGTCAGCGGTTATGCAACTTTCTTATTGAGGACCTACGCATGGTCTCGACATAGGGCGCCAAATGGTTTGCTTCTTTCAACCCTTCAAAACTCATCTGCACTCACGACTTAAAGGATATGATGATGATCAAGGCATTAAGATGTCAGATAATAGGATCAGAGAACAAGATTCCATCTCCTTCCTTGGATTGGCGGTTGCGAAGGACTTGTCATGGAAACCGTGCATCCAGTCTATCAGCAAGCAGGCAGCTCAACGCATTGGTCTAGCGAGACGTGCACAGTGGCCTTCATAAGCCCGAAATGGAAACTCAGATGGCCAAACCCTCAAGAAGACAGAAAGATGATGGATTTTCCTCGACCCCCCAACCTTTCGAATGATTCTCAGAAAAAGACAGTCGAAATTATTCCCCATGAAGTCGAAGAATACCGAGAAGGAAAAAGCAGCTGGGACCAAGTACCCATTTGGCAAATGCGGGAAAGGAGTGGGATACAGCAGGACTAAATACTCAATCCAGTGTCAGAAATGCAAGCAGTGGAGACATCAGATCTGCACTGGAATGAATAATGAACTAATACAGAAAAAGGAAAGGAGGGATGGTCCTGCGAATCCTGTAGTGAAATTAATCATCCCACCCTAGAAACTAGAAGAAAAGAAAAATGAAGGAGAAACAAATTGAGGAAAACTGAACTAAACAGATATAAGAATAAGAAGCGGAACGAGAGATTGAAGAAAAGGAAGAAGATGCAGTCATCAAAATACTACAGCTGAACATTGACGGCATCTGCACCAAGAAAGACGAACTTACAAAAATTATGAAAGGAAACAAGATTGACATTGCCGTCATACAAGAAGCCAAACTGTCAAAAAATGAAGTAAGATACATAGTTGGATATAATATTCTCAGGAAGAAAGAAGCATTGACAGAAAAGGAAATGCGGTGGAAGATAATCTTCAAAGAGGCGTAGGCATTGCCTTTATCATCAACAACGATATCCTTTGCTCACATCCTGATATAAAATGTGTGGCAGACTACGATAACACAGCGGAAAGCGACACCATCACGATCGAGAAGAACCAACACAAGCGAACAATTACTAATATTTATATTCCCCCATCAATAATTCTGTCAATGATACAAGGAATCAAAATTTCAAGGCGAATAAATTGCTGTAGAAAGTTGGAGGACATCATAGCAGGAGACGTTCATGCTAAAGACTGGTATCCAAGGAAGAATGAAAATGTAATCGACAAAGACATCAGCGACCAAGCTAAGATACAGAGATAGGCCTACACTGTACTCAACATTGGACAGGACACCCTTCTCAGCAAGGCTCATGGCTCAAAGAGTGCACCAGACAATAATGTAAAGACAATATCAAAAGAAAATGCAAATTGGAAATCACTCACGACATCGGATCAGATCACCTCCCAATCATCATTAGTATCAAGAAACCATCTTCTGAGAAAAGAAGTCATCGTTCATCAACGCAGCAAATGGAACTACGGCAAAGCTGACTGGCACAAGTACCAGACAGAAAAAATAGAGGATTTAAGACAAAGCAGAGAAGCCTCAACTAATATCAAGACTAGATACAATAAATTCAAACAGCTGATTCCAGAGGCAACCAATAATTGCATTCCCAAGAGAGGCAAAAGACTGGGGAAAATTTGGTGGTCTGAAGAATTTGAGAAGGCGACGCAAAAACGAAATCAAGCGAGGAAAGAAGCGGAAGCAGATCCCAGAAAAAGAGGAAAATGTATTGAAGAATGCAATAATCACAAGAAGACCATTACTACTGAGAAAGAGAGATGCTGGAAAAATCTGCTTTACATCAAACGAAGACCAAGCTTGGAACATCCTGCAGAAAACAGCAAACAAGAACGTTCTCATTCAATGGGTCCCCAGTCATGTTGGTGTGCATTGGAATGAGATCGCAGACACTACTGCAAAAGATGCCACTAATCTAGACCAGAAAGACATTCCTATCGATATCGACACAGTGAAACCAAAAACACGAGCAACCCTTGCCAACGAATGGAAGAAGAGCAGCCATTGGAAGCACAGTCATCAAGAAGAAGTCAGCTTGAATAGATCAGAGCGCACCGAACTTGCAAGATACAGGGCAGGACATTCTCTTCTTCTCAAGAAGTATCGCCATCGTATCGGTCTAGCAGAGGAGGCAATCTGCGATGAATGTGGCAAAGAGGAAGGAAGCCTGGAGCGCAACCTCATCAGGTGCTCAAGATGGGATGTGCAACGTTATGCCAATTTTCATGCCATCCACCCGGACCCCACCCAAATTTCCGCCATCCAGTTGCTGAATTGTTTGAGGGCAATCGGTCGTCTCTAGCGACTGACGTCAATGTGTTTTCACACCGAACGGTCGAAAGCAACAACAACAACAACGCATTGGTAGTCTCTATCGTGCCAATAGCTATCTTCCACCACAGACTGTCTTCTATCTTTACAAGTTCATTATTCGTCCTCTGATGGGATATTGTTGTCATCTGTAGGCCGACGCCCCAGAAACGCATCTTAACCTCATTGAACGAGTTGAGAAACGTGTCAAGAATCTTGTGGATGAAAAACTTGCTAACAAGTTGCAGCCGCTCTCCGTCAGACGAGATGCAGCTTTTTTTAGTCTAGTGCCTCTCAACCTTATCGTGGGTCATCTGCACCTCTTAAAATAACTTAAAATTCATCCGCACCAAATTACGAATGTAAAATCAAAAAAAAATTAAAATAGTGGTAGAATTTTTCGTTATTAGTATCATTTAATGATATGCTCACAAAGTTCGAAAACAATGATATCTTTTTCTCAAGTTAGTCACTTATGAAACTACGAGGCATAGAAAACAAAATAAGAGAATACAACAAAACAAGAGTATGGACATGAAGTATTCAAACACAGTTGTGATTAGGAATTACAGTTTTAGTTGGTATTCAAGATAATGGAATTACATTGAATGTGATTTATCAGAGGAAATGCTAACAAACAATGAAGAACGTACGGTGTTTCAACCACAGAATTAGATTCATCTGTGCGCGCTTCGGTTTCCTAGAAAGGAAGAATCATATCTAACCTTAATATCACAGAATTAGATAACTTGCTCCTTCTCGAATGGATAATTCGTGTATCACTTGCTATTGGAAATGGCAAACAATAAGCTGTCAGCAGAGGACATCAGAGCCAGTGAGAGATGCGTGTGTGCTGTGATATCACTTTGCACACACCAAAACACACACCGATGCCTGGCTTCGATTCAATGTATACACTATACAGTGAGCAATGCCGAGGAGAGGATGTGAAGTCATCAAGTGAACTAATTTTCGTACGCCTGCTACTTTTTTCAACAATGATCGGAAGGGCCAATATTATGGGGAAAACTTGGGGTCAATGATCTGAATTCTTCGAATCTGAGGGAATTTTGGCAATCGAAGCATTTTGCTGGAACTCACATTAATCCCCAAGCGACGCACGACTTTTTTTTCTATCTCTATAAGGTATAAGGAATTCCTTTTTGCCCACTTAATAGGTTCCTCGATGTATATAGATGTGTATTTCCTCGACGAAAAATATATGGATATTCGGAAAGGAAGTTACTGTAATGATTAATTCAGCCAGAATCGATTAAACAATAATTATACCTGAATAGTGATACAAAAGAATCTGAGACTACAACAAAAATACATTCCATATTCGATCATTTCAGTCGGCAAATAACTCATATCTTTTCATATCATTAATTATCACATCAATTAATTAAAATGTGTGCAACATGTGAATTGTTTCTTAAAATCATTTTCAACTGTTAGCAGGAAAAATAATGTTTACCTGTAAGGCCTATGTTATATGATTTTCTTATTGTGGTACCCTATCAGGACTGTATCTATTTCGGCAGTAGCCGAACAATGGAATAAAGTTTGGTACATTGATCGCAATGTCTCACAATTCGATAGGGATTGAATAGTAGACCCTCCTTCTTTAAGTAGGACCTTTTTTATTATCCCTCCGCCAATACCAAAGTTAGTATTTTTTCTCCAGCAACGAATCCTTCCAAAAAAAGATAACTTCAAACATCTTATCTCAAATGTTTCGCATAGTTTCTCATTCTGGAAAGGACAGGACCTTGTGCAACTTTCCCTCAGTGAACCTTTGACGAACGATGCGAATTCGTGAAGGTTATACAGACGCTTAATTAGACTGACTGTTACACTCCTTCAACGAAACGTGTACTACAACAGCTCGAAATACTGCATAGAAGCTACTAAGTGCAATATACTAACTTTGGTATTTATGGGTGATGATGGGAAATGCCCCTTAAGGTTGCAGCACTGAATGTTGCATCAAGCGAGTATTGGAAACACTGATCTGGAAGATTCGATTTCATGATAGTTGACGTGATCACATGAGAAAGTCTTATTATATTAGTGGCTTGACTGTTCCTGAATGCTCGTAGCAAGCTCAGACCAATTTGGAACAAAATATTCCTCTAGCGCTCCTCGCATGAGATCGTCTGAAGTCTGACTAAGCGGATAGTTCCTTTTTTCGTATTGATATCAACCATCACACTAAATCCCCTTAGGGCCAAGTAGGTTACTGGTTTTTTGACGAGAACATGAGTCACTTGAACAGCGAGGTCATCATAAAGTCCTTCGAAGGCTCTTATCCAAAATTCGAAAATGCCTGCTGTTCTAAATCATTTTGCAACTCATTACCCAAAATTCCTGGAGACGGTTGCTCGCCGAAAGGATGCAAAATCCATAGTTTGGACTGTTGTTCATTTGCTTGCTGAGTTGGAAAATATGCCTCAAAATTTTGTTGCAGTGTGCTCAAGTGGGAGCTGAATGTAGTTATAATTTAGGTGTCCAACTTTTTCTCTTTTCCCCATTCGTAGGTTGACATAAAGGTCTGCAGTGTTGGCATGCGGGAGAGGTTGCTATTTCTGTTGTCGTCAATAAGCCGACAAGCATGTTGCTTGAAAGATGTAATTTTCGAGGTTGCTGTAAAAATGCCAATGTCTTCTCCCTGTAGGGTATTGTTCAAAGAGTTTAGGAGTTAAAAATTTCCACTAGGTACGCCAATCGGGCAAGCCGAAACAAATTTTCAAATAGAAAAGCTTTCTTGTGATCGTGCTCTGTGAACCAATCAAGAAGTTGTTGCCTCAATTTCCATACCCTCTCAATCACTCTTCCGCGAGATAACCACCTTATGTCCGAGTGCAGCCTGTGATTGCTCCTCAAATTCCTCAGATTCCTCAAAAATTGTTTTCACTCCTCAAATCCTCAAATATAGCTGAACTAAAAGAAATTCCTCAAATGTGACACATTTTAGACTAAATGTCGGACAATGTATTGTTTTTTAGCGAATGGTGATTATCTGTAAACTTCCAATCAAGAGGCTAAGATAGAATCCTATAACATGTATCCTACACCCTGACTGCTAAACATGAATCAATCATGATTTATAATTTGATTTTGTTTCACGTCGTTTTAATTTCCGGAAGCTACAGGGTTGCAAATGTTCAGGTTCGTCCGAACTTATTTTGCTATGCAGAGAAGTTGCCTGAAGTTATTGTCTGCCGAACTCCTTAGTGCAACACTTTCACGTATTTAATGAGTGAAACACTGCGATCAACATACCGAATTTGTATATTTAACACTACAAGCAATTTTTTTTGTTCAAACTTCATAATTTTGCGTAAAATTCTAACAGTAAAATGCTTATTCAATTATTTTCATTAATTATCTGAACCGGTTTCACAGCCTTCATTATATGTTTCTGCGACTATATGGCTGCCAAATGCATGCCTGTACTTCTTAAAGAACTTAAACTATCGATCCTCATTATGTGATAACGTATAGGTATCCCAGCCCACAACGTATAGGTATCCCGCGGATGGTCTCCAAATTTAGTGTCTATCTGCCTCCTGGTCACTAGCGTGCGGAGGTTGGAGGCTTGAGGCTCTGCTATCCCATGAGTCTGTTTGCAGCTACATTTTTCAGAGTCTGACGACCGACATTTATCCTGGATGAGTTATCCACTCATAGATCATTTTCATAATTTGCTGAACACAGCTTGGTGTGAAAGTAATGCACAGATTGTTTATCGTTGTATGCGAACTTGGATTAATTAAGACATTCATCAAACCACATATTACTGGGTTGGCAGATTTTCAACCTGGGTATACTGCAAGATGTGGATGTCAATATCTCTGCGGAACTTCATACGAATAGAGGTGATACCAGGGTTGTCGTGGGAATTGATTTTGAATTCCCATTCCAACGAGATTTTTCAGTATTTCCCATCAGAATTCCCATGGCTCATTACTCTTCCTATATACGGTTTATGGTTCTCTTTTTTCGGACTACAAGTCGATTAACGGATTTTCGTAATTGAACTGATGAGATTAAGCGCTTTTAGTTGACCTATCTTTTGGATGAAAAAGTATTGGCACATCAATCTATCTTATTTTGTAATCTCCAAAAATTGCAAGTTTTTACTAATTATCAAAAATATCTATCATTTTGTTTCAGGGATTAGTCAATCAATAAAGACGACTTCATCGAAATAGTCTTCGATTACGTATAGGCCTATACATACACATATTCGCATGTCTATTCACTCTGATTCACTTCATGCGGTGCCGTACTTGTGATGAACATGGCAAACTTCTAGCTCATCGCAATATCATATTTAAGTTTACAATACAAGTGCAGTGCAATGTAGTATACAAGCAATGAAGTCAATACTTCGCCTGCGCATATTTCTATGACTTATCAGCAGAAAACAACTACTGATTTATGAATATGTGATAATACGCTCGCTCGCATCCCATGTATTTAGGTACGGTGTAATTCCAATTCTATCTAACTTTGATGATAAAGCAACAAATGCAAAAAGACAAATTTGTATTCGAGAAACAAACGTTCATTGAAAATTTGTCCAAGGATTGACAAACGTTGCTGCTAAAAAGGCATCAAACATTCAAAAATATCAATGGATTGATGAAAGCTACATATTATAAAAACTCTCCAATGTAGGCCCTATTATGTATAAAGGCCTATGAATGACAGTACTACAATCTAAGAATAGCAGATATTCAATAAATTATCAATGGACTAACAACCGCTACTTTGAGACCCGCGTGATGCCGAATGAAGACCATCGATGGATTGACAAGCGTCACTTTGAAAACCATCAAGGCAAAAGCAAATACTCAAGAAAATATCAATGGATTAACAAACGCAAAACGCTACCATGCGGCAATGAAGGCTATCAAGAGAATAGCTGATGCTCTAGAAAAATATCAATGGATTAACAAACGTTTCTACGGGTATGAAAATCTAGAGAATAGCCGATGCACTAGAAAAATGTCAATGGATTAACAAACGTTGTTATGAAATATATGAAATGAATAACAAATGTTCATGCAAACCTAGGAACTGAATTATAATACAATCTGTAACTTACAAGCATATTTTGTGTAAATCATAGCGCTGAGCTTTTCAGGCTTGAGCCTTTTTCGAAACTTTGATAAGAGAATCCCCATCTCGCTGAATAGTCTTTCTACAGATGCCGATGACACTGGAGTGGAAAAAAGAATTTTTGCACACTTTGACAAAAGTCTCATTTGTGGTCCTTTCTCTTTCCAAAAATCCTTGGTCGGATGTCTGGCGGCCACACGAATGGTCTCAAAAAGCAACATTTCTGTTTCAAGTTGTTCATGAAGCGAAGTCTTCATGCGCTTTGGGCGTGGAGCAAACAATGTCTCAAACGGATCGCTGGATGTCGAGGGCTCACGTTCCTGGTTATCACTGACTTTGTCCGTGGGGATATCAGATATATGCATTGAATCAAGCAGCTGATTCAAATAGTTCACAACACTCGATTTGAATCCTTGCATCTCCTGCTCCCATTCAATCATGAACACCTGCAATTTTCGGGTCTTTTTGCTGGAATATCTAAGAGTTTTCACCATATCCAAAGCCGTGTTGCAGACATCAATGCCTGACAAATAACAAGCCGCTTTTGCAAATGATGAACCACAAAATGGCCACAGCTTCTTTCTCACTTGGTTTCGTAGAAGGCAGCAAGTCTCCCGAGCGATGGCAGGCACTTCTTCAATAATCTGCATTTGGAACAAGTGAATATCCAAAGTAAGATAGTTCAGGTAAGATAGATGAGAAGTTGGCTCATCAACCTCAACTCTGTCAAAGAAGCACTTGACGGCTTCCATAATATCCAACAGAGATCTCAGTGAAGGTATAGGTGGCAAATTGTCAGATACATGACAGTCTTCTTCTGACAGAAATACAGTGTAGTTGTCCACCGCAGATCGAAGTCGAGAATGTTGAAAGCGCCATGGGCGAGTCGTGCTTTTATCAGGAATAGCACGCTTCAGTCGCTTCGCATTTTGGTCGCGTACATTATAGAAAGATTCCACAGAAGTCAGATTAGACAGCATGCCACTTAGTAATTCTGGTGGAGACTTCTCGAAAACGTCTTTGACACAAGTCGACAAGGCATGTTCGGTACAACCAATTCTACCACCCAAGTTCAGCGTCGTTGGAGAACGACCGTCGAACGCTGCGACCATTTTCGGTTCGTTGTCACTAACTATAAAGATGGGTTGAGAGAGCTCATCCTGTTTTTCATCATCCGTTGACTTAATGCATTCTTCGAGAATTTTGAAAGTGAACGAAGCGTCGTGTGGTACATCATCCAAATCACAAATCTTAAGTGGATAACTGAACCAACGCCAATCTTTATTGAGTCCACAAGCAACAATAGCAAAATAAGAAAGTCGATGTTCATGTCTTCCAGACCAAAAATCAATCATGCATGATACACCAGCATCCGGATCGTTGAGACTGTTTCTAAAATGATGTTGCAACTTCGCATGGGATTGCTCTCCCTCAGTCATTAACCCCGATGAAATGTAAGTTCGTCCGATGGAATAGTCATTGATCTTGTTGTTTCTGTGCGTTACCGAAGAAGCGAAGTTTGCGCAAGAAGATGCAATTTGAGCCATGGCGTTGATGGACACAGTCGGATGGGCACAAACAAGCTTCACTACATGCTGCTGCCATTGTTCTTTTGCTTCTTTCGGAAGAGGAGGCTTGCTTGTTGATGGAGCACACTGAAAACTTCGGTGAATGGTGAGTTGATTGGACGTCGACGTCGCCGGTGCGCAGTTTTTCTCGAGATGGCGCTTTATTGCACTGACCCCACTCTGGTTGACCCACTGTCCTCTTGTCTTCTTAAACCAAAGAAACAATTTCTTACAGGCATCACAATAAAGGAAAGGGGCCAACAATGGTTTCTTGTCGTCTCCTGAGCTCTCGGCAACCGGTGATATGTCCACTTGCACGGCCCTTATCCTCGAATCAAGATTGGCACTACCACTGGTTAATGACTTCGGTGGCGGAACAAAAGATTCACGAGCAGCAGAAATGTGCTGCTGCAGAGTTTTTTTGTCTACTTCGAAGAACTTGTTCGAAGACATCGCAGCGACGACCTGCCTCATAGTGGGAACTGAATTTGCAGACGATTATAATTACATCATATAGCTCGGTTCCTCTTCGGTCTGCAGCCTAATGAATCATCGCCAAGGGTCAATCAGGGGAAAAGAATGTTTTGCGAGCTCACATTCCCTCACTTGAATTGTCAAAAGTTGCGTAAGTGAAATTGATCATGCAGCGCACGGGGCGAGAGAATCGGTCGGTCACTGACATGGATACTGATTCTCCTCCCGTCAGTTGACGATGCGAATTGACAGACAGCCTCAACAGATAATTACATAATCCAGGTTCTCTCTCTCTTTCATTCAAGACCGATATTAGTCTTATTATAAGATTGATAAGCCAAGAAAAGAATTGTTATGATGATGGTTACCGACCCGTGTTTCGTCACCCTGACAGAATCATGCTTTTTTCAGACAAGGACAGCCTGCTTACTGTAGACACACGTGTACAATATACATGTATAAATGTTGTATTTTCACTTCAATCTGTGCGTCATTCATGAGCGGCTTCGCCTAGTCATCCAGTAAGATGAGTGCAACTACAGCCTGCATTCTCGCTTTCTCACAACATCTGCAAACCAAAAAAGAGTTGATACTTTCAAATAAGATTTAAATTTATCATATTTTGGTGATCAAAATTTTCATTTAATTCCCATGGGATTCCCATGACCTGAAGCAAAATTCCCATCTCCATGGGAATCTCCCATGGGATGGGAATTCCCATTCCCACGGCAAGCCTGGGTGATACTCTTTCACTCTTTGCTTAGATGAGACTAACAACTTAGCTGGCAAGCCTGTTCCTAACAGTTTTTTGTGTCGTATGAGAGAATTCATGTTCATTTGAATGTAGATCGGAGCGATATGATCAAAGCGCTAACAGATAAACAAGAGCCACCAAAACTTGTGCAGTAGAAAGTAATATTAATAAATTAGTGTATAATGTAGCGTATCCTTCATAATAAATTACTGACTTTTTTTTAACCACAAGCATTTCGTCAACGATTTTAAGCTTTCTATGCTTATGGGTTGCTCTCCTCCCAAATTTGTCTAAAATCCGTAAAAAGTAATCGTCACAAAGCCCCAGATGCATGTAGTTGAGGATATTTCCTACATTAAAAAAATTACAGTATACAAATCTGACGATCATCATTGAATTGGAGACGACAGCGTGAAGCACAGCGATATCAGCAGCTTGATCTGACATCCTCTGTTCGACACATTCTAAGCAGCTAGTACTTGAGGTAACAAATTAATTTCGCAACAACGCGGGAAGTGATTATGACCAGGCCAATATCCTTTTGTAATACATATAACTTCAAAAAGTGTGGTGGAGTGTGGTCAACTCTGGGGTTACCTTCTTCATGACTTTTTTCATGAAGTTTGGCCCAAAATCCCTGTTAAAATTTGGAGTTTTTCTTGCAATTATTATATGAGGCTCCGTTTATATTCCTCAAATTTTTCTAATAGGCTAATCACAGGCCTGCGAGTGGTATAGGAGTTGACAATAACTGCTACTTTCTTTTACGAGTTCGTTGAAAGCGCGACTTTTCTTGGGGTTGTTCAGTATATCATTAACAACTTTCGCAGTGTCTGAAAGTACTTCAACAAGCAAACTGCTTTCTTCATTTCCCAGTTTTTTCGCCACCAAGGCCTCGCGGTGTAAACTAACTATTTCAGGTACAACTTGCTTTATTAGCGTAGCAACCCTTTATCGATTGCCGACCATTACCCTCGCACCATCAGTGAAAATGTCTCTGCATTTAGACCATTAAATATCGTTTTCGGAGAAGAAACTGTCCAATTTTGCGAAAATACTTGTTGTTGTTCTACGCTAATGGGGAAGGAAAACAAAAAGCGATTGACAATTTCCATACGCTCTTTGTCTGGAAAGCGCACGCATGCAATCAATTGAGCATCTCTCGTTATTTCAGTAGTCTCGTCGAACTGAATTTCAAAGCAGGGGCGTTACGTAGCCTCTCAAGCAGAATAGTTTTCATTGTAGAGTCAATGACCGTGCATCCATACAAATGTATTGTCGGACAATGACAATTTTTGCACTTCTGCTACGGCAGCGGCTCCACCAAGAAGTTCATTGTTCATCCGCACTGACATTGCCATCCGCACAAATTATTTTCTCATCTCCACTTGTGCGTACCGTCTCACCGGTTGAAAAGCACTGATTTAGTCTCTTCTACAGATACCATTTCTATAGAAGCAACTCCGCAGTAAATGAATACGTACCCAAACCTAAGATCTTTTCCAGATGTGCACGCAGAGCTAATCCGCTTACATGCTATCATGTGAGCTTAGAGTGTGCACGTACTGTGAGTCTCTCGAAAACCTTTTTTGTTCGCGCGGCACAGCTGTGGAATCAGCTTCCCCAGACTACTTTCCCTAACCAATACAATCTTGATATTTTCAAGAGCCGTGCGAACAGGTTTCTGATGGAGAAAACTTAATCAGATTAGAAGATCTGTTATTTTACTTTCATTTATTTAAAGTAATACGATTTATTACTTTTCCTTCGAGTAACCCCTAGCTTTGTTCATGGCTCGTAGCTGTGGTGGGGGTGAAAATTCTGTAAAAAATCATGAAAGGCAGTTGTCGTGCAATAGTGATGTGTAAGGTTTGGGAATATCACCGTGATACCAACATGCACAATGTACACATCATTGTGCTTGCAAATATATTTGCTCGTTCATCATGAAAGCCTTTCGAAAATTATTTGAACTAATCTGTGCAGAAATCAGTTAAAGCTTTGATCAATGTGCCCCTCAATAAAACAGTTGAACTGTTTGTCAGTTGGTTACCGACATTATTCTGTGGCGACCGCACAGAAACACTGTGAGGCCAGCAAATCTCTAACAATAAGATTCACCCATTGAAATTACCTTGTCATTAACAACTCAATCTAACACTGTTTCTGTGCGGTCGCCCCTGATAACTACAAAAATGTTCCAAGTTTCGTTCAATCCTCATAGATTTCCCGAAAGCACGTCTTGTAGCTTATTCTACGTGAAGATTTTATGGAATTTCTAGGCCTCCTTGTTGGTTGTGAAACATAGTATTCAAACTATCATCTAAATTTGTTGCCAGCTGTTGACAGCTGTTGCCTGCTGTTGACAGCGGCAATGATAAAAGTAAAATAGTAGATGAGTTGAATAAGAAAGAGGACTTCTTTATTAGAACTTTAAACACGCTCTCACCTCTAGGCCTTAATGACAAATTGCAGGGAGGTTTTTGCGTTTCTAAAGGAAATGTAAACAAAGACTGCTATTTTAATAGTCCCATACCGAGACGTAAACGAAGTCACGGTAACAGGAAGCGTAAGTCCAAAACGCTTCATCAAAATGACAGCGTATTGCTCACTGAAGACTTAAGAAGTTTATTCATTTTACAAGAAATTAAAAACAATTAAAATTTCGTTTTTGAGGGAATTGCATAACGAAATTAGCACTGAAACAAGTGATTTTTCCTATATTTTAACAGCGTATATACAAAATACCGTAATGACCTTAAATGCTAAACAAGGTGATGCTGAAAGAGTCTACATTAACTTTAAATTCACAAATAAAGTTATGGATGAAGTCAATTTACATAACATTTTCCATGACACTAAAATTTGTCGTCTTCTTCCTAAAGAAGTCGCTTCATTTTATCCGCCGAAGATATATTTCTCACTCAACAATCCTTTATCACTTAAATTTTGCAATTACAGTAAATTTCTTAAAAATTTAGAATTATCAGATATTGAGAAAATTTTATCTTCAGACTGTAAATGCGCAGACCACAGTGACTTCATTTATCAGCATTATGAACACGTAATGACCGGCAACACAGATTTTGTAAGCAACCCAAATTTGAAAAATCTATTTTCTTTAGGAACTAAGCATCGAGTATCCAAACCCATGAAAATGCATGACCTGTATAAAGAAATAGAGAACTCTCTTGACCGTCATGTCAATAGAGTCAGCCGTAGGTACAAAGTTCCATTGTCAGATTTTCAAGAATGGAGGACTAAGTTATGACAGTCGTAGAGGATCGTTTAAGATTCATTAAGAGCACTTATGATAATAATAGAAATAATAAGAAAAGATTCCCTGAAAGTTTAACAAAAGAAGAAGAATCTTACCTTCAGTATTTGCACACTAATTTTATTGTGACTTCTGTAGATAAAGCAGCCAGCAATTACGCATTTGTTTGTAAAAAGTTTTATGTCATGACATTGCTCAAGGAGTTGGGGTATGACCTGAGTTCCTTTTCGCCAATTGGTAACCTGACGTATACACCTATAGAAAGTAATGCTGCGTGTGTTATCAAGAACCATAGTGATATTTTGCGAGATGAATTCGACATAGTTTGCAACGATAAGAACTTAAAACTCCCTAAGCTATTTTGGATACCTAAATTACATAAAGTCCCTTACAAATTTCGATTCATAGCAGGAGCAAAACATTGCTCTACAAAGCAGTTATCCATCCTGGTTAATAAAGGACTCTCTGTTATCAGAGATCATTTTAAAAGGTATTGCAGTTCAGTTTATAACAATAGCGGCATAAACTGTTTTTGGAGTGTCTTATCGACATCAGAATTTCTTAATAAAGTCCAAAGTCTGGATGTTAAAAGCGCACAAGTGTTTGATTTCTCTACGCTTTATACTAACCTGGATCAGCGTGAAGTTAAAGAACATATTTTTAAATTACTTGACTTGATTTTTGATAATCACAACAGAAAATATTTATGCGTTGGTTATGATAAAAGTTTCATGTCACGGTCTAGATATAACGGCTATACAACCTTTACGAAAGACAAATTCAAATCAGCAATTAAGTTTATTTTAGAAAATGTTTTTATAACGTTTGGTGGTCAAGTTTTCCAACAGACTCGTGGCATTCCTATGGGAGGGAATTGTAGTCCTCTCTTAGCTGATCTGTTTTTACTACACTGTGAATTTGTTTATATGCAAAACTTACTGAAAAATAAGAAGATGGGGCTGGCTAAACTGTTATCTAATACTTCTAGATACATCGACGACATTTGTATAATTAATTATAAACATTTTAACCAGATTATAAAGCATATTTACCCCAGTAGCTTGGAAGCGAGCAGAAGCGGTAGTAATAACAAAGAGGTTGAATACCTAGATGTTAAATTGAGCATTCTAATGATGGTTTACGAACTTCTGTGTACCATAAAGTAGACGATTTTAACTTTGCTGTTACACTTCTAACATTCCCAGAAAATACAATCCCATACAAAATGGGTAGCCAAGTATTTAACGGACAACTTATAAGATACGGTCGAATTTGTTCATCCCTTGATGATTTCGTGAAAAAAGCTTCTTCGACCTTCAGATTATTAGTTGCTAGAGGCTATAATCAAGATTCTTTAATCAATAATGCAGAAAGATGTTTACACAGGCATAAAGAGCTACTTTTGAAATTTGGGCTGTATTCAGCTAGACAATTTTCTAAGTTCAGTTTTCTACTAACCGAATAATCAGATTTTCTTTTTTTGTCGATTTTGACTTACACCGATTGTGACTAACCCGACTTTTGACTTTGTGGAAGCTGTACAGTTTTACTGTGCAGGGCCCCGCTCAGATGGGTTTGAGTGTTCAGGAATTGGGGCCGAAACACGAATCCTACCTGAGTTCCTGCTGATGACTTCCTAGCTGGTACAGGGAACGCAAAACCAGTCCTTTTAAGGACTAATTTCAATTTAATTTCATTTTATTTTCAGTATGTATTACATTATTCGTTTGTACTAATTTTTTTTGCAGTCTACTCATTTATTTTACACTAGTTTCTTGTGACTATCAATTTTATTTATTTATTCAGATTTTGATTATTTTACCTAGTAATTTTCATTTGTGCTGCTTATTTCCTTCCTTTTTCTCAATTAATTAATTCATTCATTCAATTTTTTTTTCATTACTATTATTATTTTTTTTTCTTTTGTTACAATTTCAATATTCCATTTCAATTCGTACTTCACTAATCAATTTCAGCAGTTAATCTTTCAGAATTTATTACCCATCACTTTCCTTTTTTTCTGTATTTTAATTGTTAGCACGATCTACACTTTGATAATTTTTTGGTTAGCTTATTTTCTATATTAAGTTAGGTAACAATGTGAATAATTATCTCCTTTCCCATCTGTAGTGAAATAGGTGATTGATAGCATCTTCCGTCGTATGCAGATTACCCTTGTCATATTTGTTTGCGGATTAAGGCTGGATATGATGGGACACAGACCGGTCCTCTTGAGAGATAGATTAAATTTCAAGAATAGTTAGACACCAATCGGTCCATTTATAACAAGTCTAGTTCCTTATTTCATTTTCTTCATGGAGTAGTTCCAGGTGAGACGTTGTAGGTTGATTCTAGCAAGTTCAGTACCCATACTCGTATTGTAGTTTCACATGTATTTTATTTTTTTTTCTTTTCTTCAAAGTTCATTATAAATTTATTCATTACAGTTATATTTTGTACAGTAGGCTTAATCTTAGTTTATTTTATGTAGTTGTAACTGAGATTCCTAGAGGATGATGATTTTCATTTAAACTAAAAAACTGAGGACTACCGTTAAAACTACGGTTTTTAAATTGAAGTCTTAGGTTTTGACGCATATTTCGACTTCATACTTTCTCAAATGGATCATGCTTTTTCATCATTACTGTCATACTTTTTTCTCAATTGCCGCTGCGAGGACTGCATATATCGTCTTCTTCTTTGTAGGACCGTATTACAAGTTTCGTGTATTCCGAGACATGATCAGTCAGCCGGGCGATGACTCTATTCCCATCAAAACGGCGGTCTTCAATCGCTTGTGGCAGGCTCCTGTTTATGGTGTGCTTTATCTTATTATATCCCATTTCTATTTCATTGAGGTAAGACGAGGAAACAAGTCATCTCTTGTAAATCCATTTTCAACTTTTTAATTCACAGTATGCAAAGACCGACGAGTTCTTCGACCGATGTTACGCATATCGACTACTATATATGATGATTATGTTCGTGATCTTCCGACTCCGCATGTACTTTGCTTGGATAATGTCCGAATGTGTTTGTATGGCATCTGGTTTGGGAGCATACCCCGAGGAGTCAAATCCACGCAGTGGAGCAGGACCGACCAATCTCAAGGCTCTTGATGAAGTGTACGGTAGATGATTGCCGTAACTATTCTAAAAATATATCAACATAATTAAATTGCAGTCTTACAGAATTTTAGAGCGTGCTACCACGTCAGTTCTTCAACGCAGTTGATGATGACAATTAGCAACACAGTCGGAAAAAATTTAGATGAAATATGCTAAAATTGATACATGGACTATCGTGGTCCGTGGACAAGGGACCGAATTGAATAATTTCAAAATCGTTTAAAGATGTTAAGCAGTGATTATCCTCAGTAACTATCCATAGCTCTTTTCAGATGGGAAAGACATTAAACATTCCTTTAATGAAATAACCCTTTCTCCAGACAAGCTTGCACTTGCTATTGACAAGATATAATCCTATACTAGCATTACGTTTTCCATTTGATGGATGAACTTAATGGATTTTTATAAATAAAACTTGCAACGTCTTTCTCAACTTGACGATAGGTAGAGATGGTAGCTGAAATCGATTGATGTACATGCAAAATCTGAAGCGAATCTGAGATATCAAATAGTATCGGCCGGTCCAAAAATAATCTCTGGAAGTCCCATATTAAGCCTAAGTAGATTCAATTTAAAGGAATCATGAAATCGAAGAAATTCGTAATTAGCAAACTAGACGTGTTATCAGTGAAGTGTACCTAAGTTGTTTCGAGACTGTGATAATATACGGTACATACTGTCAATTGTTTTATCACGGTCCACACTGGCATCTCCATGATTATTATGTTGCGTTATAATCATGTAATAAATTAGTTATAGTGTTTTCTATCACTGCTCCTGGATACCCGTTTTTTATGAAGATATTTATCAATGTTATAACTTCACTATAAAATGTATTCCAGCTATTTGAAACGGTGTATGCTCGATAGTAGTGATCCAGAGTAGGTATCCTTACGATAAATTGAAGTATATATATATAGATATTGTATCGCAAGGTTAAATCTACCGGTAGAATGATGCGATTAGGCAACATGTTGCTTCACTTAGGATATTACGTAATAGCAATTATGCAATAAAAAACTTGGACCCCCGTCCGAAATATTTTTTTTTGCGACGTGTCTGGTTTGACTCATTCAGTTGGTGAACTGGTGGTAGAGGAATAGAAGGCGGAGGACCGTTAGAGGACAAGTGCCCGCATATTCCGTTCACATCCGGCCTATGGTTTTACCTTCTACCTTTCTAAGGCTTAGAAAATTAAAAAATACATAGCAGTACATGTATGTAGTTGATGCACGACAGCGTCGAGATCGCAAAGCGGTCGAGACGCGTACGGCGTGCATCAACAAACTTGATGCAAAAGTCCACTGTGAATTGTTATATCACGCACCTCTCTTCGCACTTCAGTTGAATCTATAGCGATGGTCATCAGAAACAATAGATGAGTACTTGTCCAAGGTACTGAAGACGCCAAGGAAACATGTGCTTTTGCATGACCACTGATCAACCAAAATGCATTCATGAAGTCGTATATAAGAAAAATGAAGGCCATTTGCTTTATGTTCAATCATGGCTGAAGCGTTTTTGAATGCTTCTGTCTTCAAATAGCACTTCTAGGGTTGGCAAAACTCCGAAGTATATTTTTTTCTACCGAAGCTTATCGAAGTTTATAATTTTTGGATGAATACAAAAGAATTACCTAACTGCATGGTCAAGAACTGTTCGAAGTTTATTTCGCCTGTTATTCTAGATGACATGTAACCTAGAAACAGTCATGAACAGTCATGAATAACTCAGAAACAGTCATTGGGCATAACTTTTCGAATATGCAGTTGGCCATGAAACATGGCCGCATATTTTCTAACTCCTTTCTTTCCTGAGTTTAGAGACACTTCCTGTCCGAGCAAAGTCACAAAATCTTGACTGACTTTGAGCAATGCCCCAAAGTTGTTATTTCAGACTTCACTTCTGAAAAATGTTTCTTGGAATTGGTGGGCCAAATTTCTCGTAGTGAAAACATATGCATTGTTTCAACGGGCTGCCGTCACTCAACTGAGTTTACACTGAGAATGATTTTATCATGTGAAGAAAGGAAATTTCCGGCTGTCATAACATGTAATAGTCATTATGATGCGATGACTAGTCAAAGAACGCTTTCAAATTGACAACAGGTGATTTTTTGAGTTCAACTTTTAGCATTGTAAATTTTGATGCGAATTAGAAGATTTAGAAGTTATCATTTTCAACGCTATGTCAACATTTATTATTGTCATTCATCAGCGTTTGTACAGAGTATGTTCCGATTATATGGCCGGGCAACGATTGAGCTTATCGACAATTATGTTAATGCTACGACATTGATGTTAATCAACCATAAAATTGGCAATCGATAACAACATCAGCGCTTTAGAAGTCAACGCCATCCTCCTGATTCCATTCCACCGTTGCCCCAAATGCACCAATTCTGGTCCCACTCCCATCTCGCCACCGAAGCAGAAGTCCACCATATCAACACTTTCCGTTGCGTCGGCTGGCTTCATTTTCTTCATTACACTGGATGAATTTGCGCATCATATAAACTACAGTCTACTTCGACTTCCATGTACACGTACATGCAAATGAGATTTCAGATTTCGTACTCTCTACTGTTGTCTCTACTAGCATATTTGATCTTTGAATCAACGATTGCGATTGCTGGTGAAATTAATGGATTACAGGCAATAGCATTATTAACATTTCGATAATTTCATAAATTATTAAACTTTCAAATATCACATTTCGTTTGAATAGCCCATAATCAATTACATGTAAAATTAATAGACGACCTACTTCTCCACTCAAAAGGCTTTTTGCAATTTTTGGCATACATGCACATTGATAAGATGAGATTGCATCCAATCTCATGAGATTAATTTATTCATCAGCATGATTCTAATGCAGAGACTTAAGGATTGACTTCAAGTAGAAAGTTATTTCTACATAGCGTACTTTGTAGACTATAGCTTCTATGCTCATCATTCATAACATACTTAGCTGACCAGAGTTTTGTATCACGAAAACAATAGGCTACCTAACAATACACCATTTTTACATGAATATCTACGCATCCGTTGCAATTATTGAACTATGTAGGCCTTTGACTATGTATAGCTAAAACAAATTCTAGAAAGTATACGCTATATATATTTAAGTTAAAATTATTCAAAATAGTTATCTGTTACTGTAAGTCACGTGTTGACAGCAACTCTAAAGCTGAGAATTACGAGCATTGTGGGTTCTCAATAAATAAATAACCTATCGGTAATTAACAGGCTAACTATTAACTTCTATTTAGAGCATTGGAATTTTATAAAACTCATTTCCACCTCCCTATCATTAGTTACAACCTGAAAATGTTGCCCCTTCTGGTCTGTTGCTGTAGTCCATCCCCCTTTGAGGACACCAGCTGCAGCAGTGCCACACGCCACACCACAACATCGAATGCAAATGTTCTACATCTTTGTACACATATACCATGATTACAAGCGCTTGAAGCACATTGTGAGTTGTGATTGTGACTCAGATTAGATTACTATAGGAATAAGTTCTTTACCGAAAATTTTTGAGTACCAAATAATAACAGTCCTCTGCTATATAGGCTATGTACTCTACATTGAAGAGCGGAATAATCATGTGATGAATTGTTTACTCATCGAATCATAAGTTCCTTGAACGAAGAATATAACAATGGCGAACGTTGCAGTAGTCCTATTTCCGCAACCGCATTCATGGTAACCGGGATATGCTTGTGTCTTGATTTGATTGGCTAGTGAAAAAAAATTAGTTAGTCTACTGATGAACACATACTTATCGCAGCCTTTAAAGTAGTAATTGATTCTTGAATGATAAATCAAAGTATACATTTCATCAGCAGAACTTCGATATGATATCAGAGCATAAGAAAAACGACATAGCGCTCGAAAAATAAACTTCGATAAACTTCGCGAAATATTTAATGCCAATCCTAGATACGAGACACTTAAATACAATGCAAGTGCCGATCACTTGGGTAGCAGAGAAGCAGCAGGAAGGTGGGACACGCGAGTTCAAGTACCCCCTGCAGAAGTGTTAGTGGCACGAAGCGCCGTCTGCTTTAAATAGTAACATTTTACTTAACAAATTGGTCAATAAATCGAATGAGAGATAAAATTATTTGGAATTTTCTTATTCCTAACCAGACCTTGTCTTTCATTGTGATGAGCCCAAATCCAGGGAGTACTCCTTTGTGAAAGTTCTGTGACACATTCCTCAGCTAAGGATGGATGTAGGTTGAGCAGTGATTTAAGGAGTACAAAGTAGTATAGAAGTGCAGCGATTAAGGACAACTCGTTTTTTGCCCTGTTCCCGGGCTTGCAGAGCTTCTGAAGGGGCACTGTTCGATTCAGCGTGGTCCACTCGACCGAAATGGTGCGAATTCTCAACGCATATTTTTGGGTGGCAAAACAAATTTTCACTGACCATCCCCCTGAAATATGTTCCTGAATTTGAAAATCATTGTTTCACAGAATCACAATTTTGAGTGGGATTCTAGCAGAAAAAGTTTCACTAATCCACCTCCCACCCTCCCCCTTCCCCACAAATTTGTCTGTAAACCGGCCCAGAGCAGATAGAAGTAATGCAAACCGTCAATTTTTAAATTCCCACATTGAGGCGTGTCCAATGATGCAACTCACTTACCACGGCCCCCGCGGGTCTGGAAAGTCTGGAAAATAGGGTGGTCTGGAAAAGTATTATTTCTAAGAAAATGTCTGAGAATTCTTGAAAGTCTAGGAAGTCTAGGAAAATATGGGATAAATAAGTGTGGAAGTATTGAAGCTTCAGTCACACTATTCCAATCCCATTCTGTAAGTTAATCGTTGCAAACTACGCATATATTGCTTTCCTAGCGCTTCTCTTTTCATTGTCAAATTATTGTTGATAGTTGAGTGTCTATTTGAGAAAAGACAAGTAGGCTACTAGGAAATCAATGTAGCGCAGTTTATTTCAATGAATACACAGAATGCAACTAGAACTACTCTATTGAGAAAATTAAAAGTACCATAGGTGCTAAAACTCGATGTGAACAAAATCGTAATCGGGGAACCATTTTAGTAAATAGAGTCATGTATTTCATGCAGACTTCAAAATGAGGGAGAAAATCAACGCAACGTGATTAACGAAATCATCTGGTCAATGACGTAAGACGCTTAGAAGTGTTATAGATCTTGTTGATGAAGAGAAGAAGTTAGATGAGCGACTGTAGCGTCTATTCCTTTTCATTATTTTCGATATTCAATTTTTCCTCAAAGAACATCATAAGGGTAATCTGTGAGCTGCTAGTTATGATTTTAAATTGCATAATTTCAAGCATTAGTGCTAATCTGTTCGGATACTTTTCGGTCACTTCCTGGGCGCAGATCGACTTTGGAGCCGTACCATTCGATTCAGCGTGCTCGACTCCTCCTTGTGGGCCCTTGCTTAAAAACTTTCGTCCACTTGATTCGTTTTGCTGCCCGGTTATAGGACAGCGGCCGCTTTGACCCATCCCTTGACCATGGAACGACTTAGGACCACTGCCATTCGACACAGTGTGGCTCTAATGCAGCCTTATTTATAAACTTTCTTCCTCTCGTTGGAAAAAGATAGGCAAATCTTTCTTGTTCCGTCTTGTGTCAAATTTCTCTATCTCACGTTCCGTTCTAGATCCGTCTTGCATCCGTGACGGATTCTAACATAGTCAAATTTTCTCTTGCTCCGTATTAGTTCCGTGTGTCCTTCACGGGTCCACACTTCGACTATTTTCGACTAACTCCCCCCTCTCCTGAAAAGTGTATCTGAGTTCGAAAATCATGGTTTGAAAAAGCGACTTGTACATGGAAAATAACTTAGTCAAATTTTCTCTCTCTTGTTCCGTGTTAGTTCCGTAGTGTATCCGCACGGCTCCACACTTATTTAGAAAATTTTCGACTAACCCCCCCTTCTGAACAAAGTTGTCCAAAGACTGCTCCTGAACGGCGGAAAGTGGGGCTCATCTTATATATTCTGAATCTTCTCACTGAGACGGATTCAACGGTGCCACTACCGAGGAGCAATTCGGAACTTAGGTTTTCTCGCTCCTCATTTGCCAATGCGCCTCGGTTTATACGGTCTCAGTTTTCGCTTCTTCCTCACTGAAGGATATATAAGGACCGCCGTTTCGTCCAGTTTTCATTCCTGCGCTTGCTGATTTTATCAAACTGACTGCCGACATGTATTGACGAATACGGTGTCTGCCAAAGATCTGACCATTTCACCGGTCAAGCAGATCGGGCATTTATGTTATCGACCCACCAAAGCGGTCCTTCGTTAATGACTCGCGCTCACAGTTAATTCCGAAGTCGGCTCTCCAGGATATCTTTACGGTGGAGTCTTTTGCTGAGCTTTCAGCTGACCGCTAACTCGCTGAAGATCTGGCGTGACAAAAACGGAAACGGTGAAGATCTTTTCCGTGTGAGTGGTTCAGGTAAGCGCAAGACCAAGCTCACGAAACGCCGGGGGATCCAACAGCCACTTTGTGAACGGTCGAAGGAGCTGCTGCTGGAGAACGCAATGGAGGATATGCCCTCACAATTCCCAGCGACGGACGAGGAGATGCATCTACCAGGACAGGATCAATGACAAATTGTGTGTAGAGATTGGCCGAACTGGATGGAAAAATATGACGGGGAGGACATTTTGATGGCCAACCGAGCCAAACGCCAGCGTGAGGCTGAAAAATTACGTCCCCACCACTTCTGTTAATGAACTTTGTGGTAAAAATAATTGATATTTTCATGCTATTTCCTTCAATATGACCCTGGATAATAGATATTTGTTATTTTATCCCTTCAACTTTAACTGGGAAAGTAGAAGTCGTAGTGGGTATGAGGGTTTGTTCCATAGTAGATACAGACGCACTGGTGTTTATGTAGGCTAACAAAGGATTCAATCAAGTCTATAGCAGTCTCCAAAACTTGATCTAGCGTTTTGTTTCCGTCAATAATGTAGGAATAACTATTATTAGGCAGCCACGCTTCATGAAGCTCGTGCAATGACTCCAGCCATTCTAAAGTAAATTCGTTTGATTGCAGTTCGTGTGCAGATTTCCGCTCCAGGAGACGCTCATCACATTGTCGTGGCGCTGTTCTCAGATAGATGTAGTGATCGGCCGGATTGGGGCGATAGAGCGGGCACCAAGGCGCAAACTTCACGAAGATGGCGTACTCGGTATTGGTCTTGTAGACCAAGTTGTTTGAGTGTGGCACAAAAACATACTTGTCGCCCCAACAGTCTGCTCGTGGATGGTGCCGCGCGTATTAGTGCTTTGTTTTCCCCGCTGCTCAGCTAGTGTATTCAAAACCTGCACATTGAACGTGAATGTCCAGCGGTTGGGCTTTGAATAGTTCAAACTGAGCAAGTCCGTGCCATAGACATTTGTTATGCATGGACGTCTCGTAATTAAAGTTCAGCGACTGCAACACTGGATTCGTCTCTGCAGCCGCCCGGAGCCGCGCAAACAGCATGCTTTTTCCGGCACCAATATTTCCTTCAATATTGATGGCTAGAGGAGCCATATGTGAGGGAGGGAACGCACGTCGTGAATGACTGTCCTGTGGCCCTACACAGTTTCATACATGCGTTGTGGACGCGGGCGCATGATGCAATCATGCTAGTTTGATTGCAGTATGACGAGTGTTTCAAGAATATTTTTCCCCTTTGATGATGAGTAGACGGCGGCTAGCTCCACAGGAACTGTTTAGTGTAACTGACGAAAGTAATCAATGTCAACTTGCGATGCCCAAGAGCGCGATCTGTAGTGTTGTGGTGGATTATGCTATCAATTTTCCTGATTTCCAAACAGACGTGGCCGAGATCAGCAGGAAGACTTCCGCTCTTTTCCATCAATCATGCGCCCATTATCTCGGTCACCGCATCAAGGCGCGTTTGGTAACCCAATGTGAATATGAAAGACTGCAAGGAGGAGACGAGGGTCGGTCGTGGAGACCTATCATGATGGATCCTATGGCTCGGAGTGGGTGCACCAACTGGCTGCTCAAGGCTTCTATGATCGTCATATGACGAAAATAACCAGTCGGATGGTCGAGTTTTATGCCCGCGTCACCTCCCTTCGCTCGCGACAATTAAAACACATCCATATCCGGATCATTGTATGCAGCGCCGATCCTTCTCAAAATGAGGCTTAAAAAGCAACGCGGCTATCTATGGCGTGCTCTCATCCAGCGACATTGCCGGCGTTACTGTTATTTTCTTTTTCACAAACTGCACAGCCTATTAGCACACTTGGCCAACTTTTGCTCGAAGGTTAATGAATTTCTCTTTGGTCTGTGCTATACACTCCAGCTCCCAGTTAGCCATCTTGTTCATTCCATGCTTCAAAATCATGAGGGCATCATAATTCTTTAAGCTGTGAAACACCACCGGAAGAGTTAACCTCCACTGGAGCAACCGGAAAGTACAACCTGGACAATGCGCTTGTCGGTATGCGCTTCTCAAGTGACAATGATCACGTACTCGGCGTCTCGCTTTTCCTGTAAAAGGACAGTTGCATTTGTCGCAGTGTTCCTTAATGGCGCTTCGGTTCCTTAATAGTACATTTAGACCCTTCTTAACAGCAGGATCAATATCCTGTCCCAATCGAATTCCTCGACCCATGGTTGGGATTTCGGAGACGCACTATTGACAGAGCAAAGTTGGTGAGTCTGGATTGTCCACGCCTCAGATCCATCACCTCAGTGGTAGGGTGAAGGGAGTCTAACTCTTCATTTAGTCGCAACTTCACTACCTCTTCAGAGGTGCTGATGACAGTCAAAGGAATTTTACCCTTAGAATTGCAAGAAACGATAACTTCAGGAATTATCAAATCAGTGGAATATTCTGCTTCAAACAGTAAGTCAATGTAATGGCTCAATGGACCTGAAATTCGGCATTCTAACATAATCTCTGAATGTGGAGGGGGAAGCAAGACTATCAGAAAGCGCTACGAGGGAAGAGGAATTGGGATGCAATATAGGAATTTTCCAAGCCTTGGAAGCAATATATAAGACATCGAATTCAAGATCTACTTGACATTTCTCAGATTTTAATATGTCATTTCCTAAAATCATTTGGGGAAAAATATCTTCTGCAACTATGAAAGTATAGACGCACTCATATTTCCCTACAGCAATAGACAGAAGCAATTTTCTATGAGCTTTCAATGGTTTACCGATCACATCTGCTAAAGTCTGTGTAATGTTGCAAGAAAATAGACCAATTTTATCCTGTCTCGTTCAATAGTGCTATGTCAATGAGTGTTGCATCACAGCCTCTGTCTACAAAAGCTAGAAATACTAGCTGCACCGATTGATATTTCTGAAAAAAACTATTCCTACAAACTCCAGTCCAGATCAAATCCGTTGTTTGAGTCATTGTGCTTACAGAGCCTTTCTTTACAGCAGGATGTCTGGGAACTAATTGAGAACTGAGAGAACGATTTCCACAATGGAAGTCTTGGCAAATACTGGAAAGAGGACTTTTTGCCTCATTTAAGTTAGTAGGCAGAAAAGTGTCAATATCCGTATTAGTGCCTTGAGCACAGTGTGAAATTTGGAAGTCTGCATTAAAACTAATGATCAAATTTTTGGACGCACCTTGCCTCGAAAGCGCTGGTGTTACTGAAATTTGTACTTTCATTTTTCCAAGAATCGATCAAATTGTCCTAAAAAATATGTGCAATATGTAGGACTTGATCCCACGATCAAACATTATTAACAGGACAGGGTAACATTATTTACAGTCAGCATACTCGTATTGGTCATTTCATTGATTTGGTTGCCTGGCTAGAACTATTTCCGCTTAATACTTCGATAAATTGTTTTTTGCTGATATCTTGAAGCATGCATGATGAATGCCTACATTCAGTTATGTCATTGTTAAATTGTAGAAATAAAGCTGGTGCCGGAAAGACAGTGGTTTACAACTTCGAGACTATCCATAATATCGATGTTTGGGGCTGTGAATTCAACACCACCGTTCGAGAAGGGATGAAGGCATGGAATATGAGTGTTCAATATTGGTTAGCATTTTTTATTTACAAACGAGTCCCAATGCGTTCAACAAGGTAAGCAACTGACAAAATCTCAATATTTATGCACGAGTAGCCTGCTTCCTATATAACAGTATTTTTGAAGACAATAAACAATAAAATAGATTCGTGATTTGTTAAATGAATAAAGATCATTTATAGCTTTGGTAAATTATCAATGTTATTATTCTCAGATTAAACTTCTTTTTGTAGTTCTGAATATCATAAATTGCAGAAGCAACCACTCTTCAGACCGAAATAACAAACGTAATTATGATATAATAAAATTATCATCATAATTCCATGCGTTAAGTAATCAGCTTTGTCTTATCATTCAAAGTCTGCGATTTTTACTGAATTTTCACCTCTAGCAGAGATGCGAACTGAATTAGGGATTACTCAATGGAAGGAAAACATTAAATTAGATTATTTTAAATAAACAAATACAAAACAACAGATCTTCTGAACTTATTTGGCTGACCCATCAAAAATCTGTTTGTAAGCACTTGAAAGTATCAAGATTGTATTGGTCAGGGAAAGTGAGTGGTCTGGGGAAGCTGATTCAAAAACTTCGCTGTGTGAGCATTGTAGCTTTTCGAGCCACTCACAGTGCGTATGCATTCTAAATTGATCTGATGGCATGCGAGTGCATTAGCTCTGCATGTGCTTCTAGTGAAGACTTCAGGTTCGGCTAGCGCAACTCTCTCATTCATTGTAGAGCTTCTACCGCAATAGTGTCTGTAGAAGAGACTGAGTAAAGCAGTACCCCGTCTGACGGAGAGCGGCTATATACACCCGTTAGCAAATTGTTCACCCATACAATTCTTGACAAGTGTCTTAAGCCGTTCAAGGAAGTTTAGATGTGTTGTGGGGCGTCGACTCACCACTCTGTTTGGAACTGGAGCCATGGAAGCTACTTTCCAACAAGAGGGAGCTCACCAGTGCATACACATATTCTGGATAGATTGGATAATAGTGGGGAAAGCTCAGGTGAGAGAAAGCTATGGAAAGTTATGGAAATCATGCTTTGTGTTTGTCACTCGTCGAATTTCGTAGTAGACGACACCAACATCCACAGCTACTATTAAACATTAATCTTCCGACCACGAGTGAATTGAAACTGCCGTTCAGCAGGTCGACCAACCAAGCATCTGCCTCTTCTTCTCCTTTTTGGAGAGGTTGAAACAAGTTTCGTCAACGTAGACAAGGGTTCGATCGGATTCTTCTATGTATCATCTAGCGTTTTCCTTCCGCTACCGCTTCACCCGATCAGAGTTTCTTGCACCTGAATAATTCTAAAATAATAAAAGTAATTGCATCTTTAACGTGATGACTGAAGCACAGCATTTACCTGCAACTTCTTTGTGGAAATCAATCGACCATCTTATCCTCCGGCAATTTAATATCCGGAGATCAAGACAGGTGAATCTCCTGCTGCTAGAGCCTCCTAAATCGCCTTTAAAGTTAAGTTAGGCTTCGCTTCGATTATCTGACCGCAGCGATCAATTACTGCATTCGTCTGCTTGATGCTTTCATTCTTTTCCTTCCTTTTTCCTCCTCGTGTCTTCCACATGCCTTCCTTCCTCATGTCTTTAAAAGCATTGACCTCACAGTAGCCTCTTTTATAAAGTGTTTCTGCGGCAACCCTCCCATCCGTCCCGATCTCGTGTCTTCCACTAGCCGTTGTTTTAAATCTAAGCTGATTTTCGAAAACCATCCATGAGGTACACCTTGCCAAGTTCCATGACAAGATCCATGACTGCGATAGGGGGCTTCAGAAGCACTGCTAATCGTGGTGGCATCACTCCATGTACTCTCTGTCCTGCTCATGATCGGTAATGATATTTACGTAATACAACGTGTAACATTCACGCAGGATACTCAAAATATTTGACAAATTTATATAGTTCCATAATTTATACAAACAGTGGGTAAATATTGGGTCATTCTTTAATAGTAATCGCTTCCATGAATAAATTAATGGACTTCAGTGACAGATTAGCAGGAAGAAGACAGGACTTATCCTATAATTGAAATTGATTGATTATAACAATCATGCCTAGCTCTTGAAAGCGTCAATGTAGGAATACCATATGAGATTTCAAGGCAAGTAATGCACAAATCAGAGGCTGCGTTAGCGTCTGACGATTTGTTCATTACTTACCGAGAAATCTCTTGTGTTATTTCTATTATATACATCTACATTTATCCATAGACTTCCTGTAACAGAACATTCTTCTGCAATTTAGAAGTCTATGATCTTATATGAACTTCTATGTTATAAGTATTGAAAATTGACGGCAGGGTAATGCCATGGCTGCCTGCCGACAGCAGGCAGCAATGTACAAATTGTCATTATCCGATATTATTGCCGCATAGATTTAGAAATATAAGTAGACAATGTAGGAATACCATATGAGATTTCAAGGTAAGTAATGTACAAATCAGAGGCTGCGTTAGCTAACGTGGCCTCTGATTAGTACATTGTATACCATGTATATAAGACTGATATCTTTGATAATGCCCAGAAATTCATTAACGGCCCGGAAAATTCATGGCCTGGAAATGCAACCATAGAAATATTTCGCAACATGGCATACAATGATTATGACATCTACATTTTTCGGGCTGTCAATGATATGATGACAGCTATGTTTTGAGGGCGTCAATGGCAAATTAGAGGGCCGCGTTAGCGGCCCGACAATTTGCCATTGACAGCCCGAAAAATGTAGATGTCATAATCATTGTATGCCATGTTGCGAAATATTTCTATGGTTGCATTTCCAGGCCATGAATTTTCCGGGCCGTTAATGAATTTCTGGGCATTATCAAAGATATCAGTCTTATATACATGGTATACAATGGCAAATTGTCGGGCCGCTAACGCGGCCCTCTAATTTGCCATTGACGCCCTCAAAACATAGCTGTCATCATATCATTACTTGCCGAGAAATCTCATGCGGTATTTCCATTATCTCATGCGGTATATCCATAGACATCATGAAAAATATAAATACAATTTAGAAGTCTGTGATCTTATATGAACTTATATGTTGCAAGTCTTCCAGAATCTGGTCTGAATAATTCCAAGATATAGCAGACCTGCCAACTGTCCCGATTTCGTCGGGACTGTCCCGATTTTATTGCCATTTTCAGACATAATTTTTTATGTTGTAAGATTTTTGCTAGTTAATTTTTAAATAAGTCCAGCAAAATAATTCAAAAATTTGCGCTGCGCGCATTCCATATTCATATGTGTGATATGATGTATGTGTGTTGTCGTGCTCATAAGATGCCACTCGCTTTTCACAGTCATATATACAGGGTGTCCCAAATGTTTTTTCTTTTTTGTAGCAAACATTTAAACTTCTAAAATTTAAAGATCTTTTAAATCTTTTTAACTTTTAAAACAGTTTATGTTGATTGCAGCATGCTGTATTTACAGCCATTTCAAAAAGAAAATGAATTCAATTGCTGTGTTCAAAATAAGCACCAGATTTGTCGATGCATTTGTCGACACGTTTACGAAAATCTCTCGGACTGTCTCTGAACATTGACAAAGGAATAAGGGGGATTTGCTCTTCAATTTTTTCTCTCATTTCATCCAAACTGCGAAAAGTTCTTCCAGATGAGACAAAAACCTTATGACAATAAACAAAAACCTGCGAAGTGATGTCAGGGCATCTTGGTGGCCAATGAATAGCTCCTCTTCGACCAATCCATCTACCTGGTAGGAAGTTATTGAGAATTCGACGTGCTTCAATACTGAAATGATGAGGAGCTCCATCCTGTTGGTAATACTACGTTTTTTGTATACCACACTCACGTATGGGATTACTTTTTCGTTGAGAATATAGCAATACCTTTGAGATGTCATTGTTTGTGGTGAAATATCGAATGCCACGAGTCCGTAATAACTAATTGCCATCCAAACAGTCAACGATTGTGTTTTCACGGGCGTTCGGATGTTTTCGTGGGGATTCTGTTGATCCCATAAGTGAATATTGTGCTTTTTGACAGCACCATGTAGCATGAAGTGACACTCGTCAGAGAACACCAGCTTCCTCAGAAAAGATGGATCATTGTCACAGAACTCCAACATTGTTTCACAAAATTCATGTCGTCTGTCCTCGTCGACATCGTATAATAATTGACAACACCTTGGGTTGAAAGGGTGGAAGTTTTCTTGTTGAAGGATTCTTCAAACAGAACTTTTCGAGATATTCAGTGACGATGCAACGGAGCGAATGGATGTTGTTGGGTTTTCTCCAAAATGTTGGACGACGTTTTCTTTATTTTCTTCACCTGATGCAGTGCAGGATCGACCTGATGATGAACGGCGTTGAACGAGGTTATCAGTTTCTAACAACTTCTTGCTCCAGAATTTTATGTGATTCGCAGATGGAGGTTCTTTACCGCAATTTTGTTTAAACATGCCCCAGCTCTCTTGGTTATTATGTGATAGCGACCACGCAACTGCATAAGCTTTTTCTTCAGTGGTGAATAGCTCGACGCTCTCAATAATGTTCACACGTGAGGCAGACATACGTAGTAGAAATGGCCAATGCTCAGATACATGGATCAGAATGTGAGACAGCTGTGTTCGAGCAAGAGACAATAATATAAATAAGTTTTCGCTCGTAAATGATATACCTATGAAATCTATATTTGAAAACTAGCGTTAAATCATAGATATTTCAATAGAACAAGTGAAATTTTAGAAAAGAAAAGACATTTGGAACACCCTGTATTTAATGATTCCGTTGTCTCAAATGATACGTCGTACTTTAATGTATTTATGTTCAACAACATATTCAAACTAACGTAGATTTTTTAAAATATATATGGGTTAGTTTGCATACCTGATGATAGTGACCATGTCCCGATTTTGAAAATATGAATGTTGGCAGGTCTGATATAGGGAAATCAGTACCAAATAGACTGGATATGTATGTATGTAATTAGATGACACAGATCTTTTATGTAATGATTGTCATCAACTTTTATTTTGAGATTTAATGCTATGCAACGAAGATATATTACCCCTATCACTTTGCATTGAATCATTTATTAACAAGATGGCTCTATTAAACCTATCTAACATTCCTGGTAAAATGATAAGCGGATTGTCTGATGATATCTTAGACTATGTGACAGAAGCATTACTAGCTTCTATGAGCGATATGAGAAGAATGATGAGCGATATGTTCAAGAATTGGATCCAGGCTTCCTCCAAGAAATTTCGGAAACAGAAAACTGCGACGATGTTTTGACTGAAGACCAAGAGAATTACCTTGAGTCTAGAAAATGCTGCAATACCTGCATCAACTAAAAATCAAACAGCAAAATGGGTCCAGAAATTCAAAGACTTCCTTACTATCAAAAAACTATCTCCACACTTCGAAAGTGTACCACCAAAAGTGCTAAATGACTATCTTTGTCTGTTTTATGCGAATTTGAAGAAAATCGATGGTAACTTTTGCGCACCTGCCAGCCTAATATGCATCAGGGCAGCCATTCACCGACATTTGAAGTCTCCTGAAGTCAATTCCAGCATCAATATACTGACAGATGACCACTTCACTCGGGCTAATAAAGTGATGAAAGCGATGGTAAAGTGCTTCTTGACCAGTAACCAAGAAAGCGGCCATGAATTCGTACGTATTTCAAACGATGATATGAGTAGACTTAGATGCTATTTTGAGCAAGAACCTGAAGATATGAAGACTGTGCAGGAGTGCATTTTCAATATCATCCTATCCTTTCAACTTCGAGGAAGGGAGATTTTGCGTGCTTTTACAAAGAATTCCTTTGAATTCGGTATTGAAGATGGAAAGGAATTTGCAGTCATAAAAGTGCCCATGCTTCAAAAAAACCTAAAGGCATCATTGAATCGAAAAGAATTCGAAAATTTAAAAGCAGCAAAAATGATCTCACAAGAAAATCATTGTCCTGTTCAAATGCTCAAGTATTACATCAGTAAGTTGCCGAGTCAGACCAAAGAGGACACTTTATTCCCAGGTATAAAGAAAGATGGCATGTTTTCTGATCTACTGGTGCTGGGCAATGATTCTCTTGGAAATGTTATGACAGATCTCATCAGAAAAGCAGGGTTAAGTAAAAAATATACAAATCACTGTGTTATGGTGACAGGCATCAATTTAATGCACGAACATGACATGTCAAAAACAGACATTGCCTCTATCACGGGACACAAAGATGAAAGAAGTGTGGAAAGGTACATACGAAAAAATAACAAAACTGTTGGTCGTGTCAGTAGTATATTTGGCGGAGCAAGTGGAAGCTAGACCGAATGGAATGAGAACGTAAAAAGAATCCGAAAAACAACGGATCAATGTGGAAATGAAACATGGGAGATCGAAGAAAAGAGAAAACAGGAGGGACAATACAAGACGGGACTTTGATGAAAAGGATTGAATCACACGCACCTTTTCATGATTGTAGCTTCCAATTTTGATGGCATTGCGTAGCTGAATCCACAAGTGTTGACATTTTTTCCTTGTCTATTTCAAAACTCTGTGCATGTCATTTCATATGTCATTATGAGAAAATAAAAGTATCTGAAAACGGTCGGCTTGGTAATGCCATTGCTGCCTAGCAGGCAGCAATGTACAAATTGTCATTATCCGATATTATTGCCGCATAGATTTAGAAATATAAGTAGACAATGTGGGAATACCATAATGAGATTTCAAGGTAAGTAATGTACAAATCAGAGGCTGCGTCAACTAACGCGGCCTCTGATTTGTACATTACTTGCCGAGAAATCTCATGTGGTATTTCCATTATCTACTTATATACATCTACATCTATCCATAGACTTCCTGTAACAGAACATTCTTCTGCAATTAGAAGTCTGTGATCTTAGCAGTAACTTCTATGTTATAATGCATAATTTTGAAGGCTTTCTGTGTCCACAGGTTAATAAGTTCCACGAAGCAGGTAATTATTTTCCTGCTTTTTTGCTATGTATTTTTGCTATGCGACGTGGCTTGTGGATGGATGGTTGAATAGCTCTATGGCCCTTGCAGTTTGTAATTCTGAAAGCAGACAATTCTGGAAATAATTATTGGAATTTTTTATCTGGACTATTTAATAAAGTTGTTTCTCTAGGCGTATATTAATCCTTATGACAATGAATTCGGATACAAATATATTTTTATATATCTAGAAAAAACAAATATATCTAGAAGAAACGATCGACGAAGTCTTAGAGCAGTCCCGTAAACATTATGAAGATAACTATCAGAGTAAATTAAGCTCAAATTCTGATAACAGTCGAGGATCAACTTTCGATGAAGTATCATCAAATAAAACAACACTTCCCGTAATCGAAATAAATTGGGGACCTTTGAAAGGAAAGGAATCCATCAAAGATGCACTGGTGGACTGTTATGATAAGATCACGAGGTGGAATAAGAACTTATCCATTCTATCTAGAGGAAAAGCTAGTAACGCATTCGTAGATGAATTGTGTCGATTACTGAATTTATTTGTGTATCAGACAGCATGGGAAAGCTTAGCATTCTTACTTGTACATGTATTTGTACCCTTAGTGCTACAGAAACCATCAGCAAAGTCAAATAAAAAATCAAATGCAAAATTTCTGAAAACTAGACTGGGAAAATGGAAAAAAGGAAATCTGAAATCTCTCATGTCTGAAGCAGATGAAATACAACGACGCCTGAAATTGAATAAAACATCAAAAATCAAATTAAATGAAAAAAATTTTGTCAATTGATGCAGTGCGGAAAAGTAGTGCAAGTAATGAAATTGATAAATGATGAAGATACCGTGACTGGTGTACATACAATGATGGAAGAAGCTAAGAAAGCATTGCTAGAAAAGCATCCAAGAGCCACTCCTGCATGTGAAGACATTCTAATTCATAATACAACAAAAAAATCAGAATTAGTTATCTTCGAGGAGATAGATGTTACCATGCTTCAAAATGCCGCAAAAAGGGTGCAGGGATCCGGAGGACCTACTCAGGTAGATGCTGATTGTTGGCGGACTTTACTCTGCTCAAAATTATTTGGCTTTTCTTCAGTCAATTTATGTGAAGCAGTAGTAGATGTGACAAAGAGGCTTTGCACTGAACAAATTTGTCCTAGTTTTCTCACAGAATATCAAGCTTGTCGATTGATTGCCCTCGATAAAAATCCAGGCATCCGACCAATTGGAATTGGGGAAATTTTACGAAGAATAATAGGAAAATTAATTACGTGGACTTTGAAAAGCGATATTCAAGAAGCAAGCGGATCTTTGCAGAGCTGTATAGGTATTTCTTCTGGAATTGAACTGCATCACTAACTGATCTTATTTGCAGGCAAGAGGAAACATACGAAAATCTTAACATGAAAGACGTCGAAGCTTCGAAAACGAAAATGAAAAATGAAAAAGATAAATTTTTCAAAGGAGAATTCGACAACATCATCAACAGTTGTGATGAAAAGCAGGAAGTTGCATTGAAATCAGCCAGTGAAAAGGGTGCAAGTGCATGCCTCACCGCTTTACCGATAAGATCTCTGGGATATTGTCTTAACAAGAAAGAATTTAAAGACGCCATTCAATTACGCTATGGTTGGATAATTTCGGACATTCCCAACAGATGTGTTTGTGGATCAAAGAATGATACATGCCATGCTATAAATTGCAAAAAAGGAGGATTTGTATCATTAAGACATAACATCCTACGAGAAACTGAAGCTGAACTTCTCCGGGAAATATGCAAAGATGTCGTTGTAGAGCCTGAACTAATTCCAGTGGAAGGAGATTCCTTTATCCAATCCGGAAACTGTGAAGATAGGGCAAGACTCGACATATCGGCAAGGGGATTGTGGGGAAGGATGGAGAAAACATTTTTTGATGTCAGGGTAACAAATCCTAATTCAACAACATACCAAAATAAAAGTTTAAATCAATTGTTCAAACAACACGAGGAAGAAAAGAAAACTAAATACGAAGATCGAATCTTGCAAATTGAAAAACGTTTGTTCGTGCCACTTATCTTCACTACAACTGGAAGTACCGGACCAATGGTAACTATTTTCCATAAAAGATTGGCTAACCTCCTCTCCTAAAAATGTCATGAGAGTTACTGTGACATCATGGGCCACATTCGCCGGAAGGATAACTTTTCTATGATAAAGTGTGTTGATATCTCTTACAGGTTACAGGGGAAGCACCATGACTCAAACTCCGCTATCAGAGATATCCTATAATTTGATTCCTAATTGTTCTCACTATGAACATTTCTAGCTTTTATAATTCCTTTTTTTGTTTTATACACTCACTCTTTAACTTATGTAACTTACACAATCAGTCAGTGTTCATTGTGTTCATTGTTGACTTCCATGAAAAAGTCATGCATTATAACAGATAATGCATAGATTTCTTCGGTCATTATTTGTCATAATAACCTCGAGCCTTCGGCTCTCGGTAATTATAGCAAATAATGACCTTAAATTTATGCATTATCTATTACATAAGTATTGAAAAATGACGGCAGGGTAATGCCATTATTCCTATATCATTGCACCAAAGATTTAGAAATATCAGTAGACAATGAGTTGCACAGCCGTAAATCAGGACATGGACTCCTAGATATATAACACCTGGACTGAAAGCTGAAATTGATTTATACGCAAGACGGCTGATTTGACTCTGATAGTAGATGGAGAAAAATATTAGTTACCAAACGAAATTGAGATGATTTAAGAACAAGAAGTAGGAATTTCTGGAAATCAGAGGAACATGGGATTGCAACCAACTGATCATCGTTGACTGAATATGGAATATTGACAATATTAAATGGAGCAATAGCGTTTGACAGCAATGTACGTAATGTATAGAATTATGATCATTGGAGACAGTATCAGCAACGGCTGCTTGAGTCCTCTACATCAGTCTGTAATGTGAAACGTGTCCTATCCTGCCTTCATTCAGGCCCTCTTTATATGTGAAATATTAGTTATCAAGTGAAAACGAGATGATTTAAGAAAAAGACGTTGAACTTTCTGGAAATCAGACAAATATGGGATTGCAATCAACTGATCATCGTTTCACTCAGTCCAGGTGTTATATATCTAGGAGTCCATGATCAGGGTCATTGATGCTTGAAAAAGCTTCAACATGTGAAGGGTAATCTGATGCATTGTTACTCAATCCTAAAATCTATGACAATTTTCTACATAGCCCATACAGCTCAGAACATCAAAGTATGTCAAGCTTGAGATATCTACGAGTCAATTTTGTGAACCATAGAAATCACCTCAATGCCATTTTCACTGGGAAAGCGAAGATGGAAGGTGAAATGCTCCTTCCTGAAAGGTATCATATAGCAAATTAGACGGCCATAATTATGTAATTAAGGCCGTCTAATTTGGAATTGGAGATACATAAACGACTTACACAGAAAAATGACAGTTGAAATATCGGCTGACAAACCTACTTACTCAGTAGCAATAATTACAACAATCATGCCTAGATTTTGAAAGCATCAATGAGTCGGACAGTCGAGGCTTTGATTCAATTAAATTTCAGCCTATATACATAGATAATGGCTTTTAATTCAGAAGACAACATCGACGATTGTTGCCGGCTCTGGGACAGCATCAATGAAATAATATTTTTGTGGAAACGTATATTTCATTGTAAAACGTTTAAGTAGAAACAAAGTCATGCAAAATTATGTCAAAGTCACAGATACAAAATTGGTGTATACAAATAAAAAAGGGAAGCAAGTTCACAAGAGTGGGCTACGTTCTCATGCCCGTCACCGAGTTCACCATTCGCGATGACAGATGGTGGATCTCATGATTATTTGGACAGTCTTTGTATGCACGATGTCCTCGAAAACACATCTCCATCGATCGAATTAATGAGAAGCTGATCCTTGTTCGCAGCAGTGTCACTTCATGCGAATAGTTCGTGTTTCGCTTCAATGATAACAAGTGAGCAACACGTTTGATAGCTGCTCGAGCAGCTGGCCCACATCCCCCTGATGAGCAGAACACCAACGGGACAAAGCTCGCATGCTCCACTTCGCGAGCTCGCTCACCATATTGTCTCCTCTTCTCATTCTCATGGCGGGCATATGACTTCCTCGGTTCCATTTTATTGCTGCGACCGAACGGGGAGAACACTCTAATATCTAGGTATGTTCGATGATACCGATCCCCGTAAAGGTCTGATGCGCAAATGTCTAGTCTGGCTTCATCGCCGGTGATCGCTGTTCTATAATCGAAGAGCTCGTTGTCGAGTGGTTCAAGGGCAGGCTCAACCGCAACGTCATGTGTCACTTCCCGAAGCATGGTAGCGAAAAGATCTCGAAGGCTATTGTGCCTGAGGTTAATGAAACCTCCAACATGGCAGGACAGTGCATGTTCGACGTTGAACCCTGATCCACACACGCACTTCGATGGGAGTCGGATTGGTTGCCATCCGTATCGTAGGCATAAGGCATCCCGAAATGAGGTTTTGTCGAGGGAGAATCCATACTTTCGATCAGAAGAGAAAGCAACCAAGAAGACGATCCGGTTTCACTGGCAAGAGCTCTTAGATATTTCTGATGCTCAGACAACTGGGAGTGGAGTTCTTTGGCTCGGATAACTGCCCCTTTCCGTTTTTCGCTTCGTATTAGTGTTTTCACTCGCATTTGTTCTTCGTATGCCTGAGTTGGGTTGTCATGGCTGAGAGGCGCACACAATCTGATTGATTCATTGAAATGTTCTGAGCAATTTCGTAAATCAGTGATCGCCAGTCCACCATCTCTTACAGGTAAGCTCGATAAAGCCCGCTCAAGATCTCCAGGTGCTTGTCTCCCTGTTATTGCTGGAATCAATGTGCTCGATATCTTGCCCTCCAAATGACTGAGTATCCAAGCGTTGGGCGTTGTGCGCATGATGTAGTTCAATTTCGGCAATATGCCTCTAATCAGACAGCTATAGGATGGGTGAGGAGCAGATGCTGCAAATTTGGAGAGATTAGTCAATAATTTGTCAAATTTCTGCATCTTTCGCCTGAGAAAATCATCACATGAGGTCTTTGAGCCAATTGTGGATCCAAGTATGTGTGCCCATCTGTAATTTGAACATTTGTGTCTTGAAATACAGTCTGCGCTGCTGTGACATGATCACATTTGACAACGAGATGACATTTGATGGCATTTGGAAAATATCCATATCCAGGCACCAACTCATTCAGATGATTCCAAAACGCTCTTAGTTCCGAAAGTCGCCCAACTACAGATAAATCATCTGCATACCACTTCTGAAGCAATCCACTATTCATTTCTTGAAGCTTCTTTATCAATGGCAACACCCCTATTCCGTACATGGCCATTGCGAGTGGATCTCCTTGCGTTGTTCCTTCAAGTGACCATAATGTTCTGTTGCCTGCGAAAAGTTGACAGGGCTCTTGATAAGAATTCTTCAAAGCAGTAGTGAGAGATGGACAAATGGTTGAGATATTTTTCAGTGCTATCTGTCGGTTCAATGAATTAAATGCATTTGAGGCGTCAACCAATAGAATAGCCTCACTATTTTCAGATTGAAACTCCTCTCGGAGAACATGGATAGCATGTTCAATTCCGGCGATCTGAACACAGCATAGCTGCATATTTCCGGCCACTGATAGAATGTCAGATCTCACACATGCCAGTATGGCGCGACCAATTATTCTCCTGGGGACTTCACCTATTCCAATAGGTCTCACTCCTGGATCTTTGTCCAGCGGAACAAGTCGACAAGCATTGTAAGCAGTGAGTGTGTCTGCATCTACACATTGGCTTGCAATACGTCTTGCAACAGAAGCGAAAGCATTGCGCATGTCTGAGGAATGGCGTCCGAAAGAGGTTAATATTCTTCTCCACTCTTCTGCGTCTAGTCCAGAGGGCCCACTGGCACCCTTTGTGTGCATTGCTGCTGAAAAGATGCTTTCTGAATCAATCGAATCGAAAATAACTTGGTGAAACATTGGTGCTCCGGGCCAGCTGTCACAAATCAGGTCAGAGTTAATCGGTCCAGGATGCGGATGCTTTTCATTCAATATTTCTTCAACTGACTTTCCATCAATTTTTTCATTCATATCTAATACTCTTCCTGTATTCTGATCCCCAAGGATTCTCACCGCAGAGCTTATTTGTCCTTGACACATTTTATGTACAAATGCTCGTCTCAATGATTCTTCTTTGGTCAAGCATCGTTGTTTCTTCGCGCTGAATTTCCTAATTTGTAGAGTTCTGCATTCTGCTAACAATTCTTCTATTTCTCCTGCTTTCCATTGATCTATCCGTTTCTTCAAGGTTGTGCTCAAGGACTCGGTTGACGCTGATCGACATGTTGATTGGAGAAGGAGATGAGGGAGAATAGTCGCAGCTTTAAAGGCAATGGGTTCCAACGCAGACCGTTCTGCAAATGCCGCGAAGAGTTCCCTAAGGCATGAAATGAATTGTTTGCCTGCATTGGTGCGAGGAATAGGAAATAATATATCATTTAAATAACCTATCAATGAAATAATACCTCATAACATTCACTACAATGAAACAATACCGTATAGGATTTCCTACAATGAAACAATGCAGTATAGCATTCACTGTAATAACAATTGAACATGATTGTTAATCACGAATTTGCGTGCGCTACCGCGAAATTGTGTGATCAAATATAGAATAGCTATTTTCTTGAGAGAGGAAATATGAAATTTTCCTCCCGCAGCTATGTTGTACAGCTCGAGCGCAGCGAGGGATGGACAGAGACCTACGGGAGGAAACGTCTATTTCCTCGCGAAAGAATGTTGCTTTTCATTTTGTGACTTTTAGATGTCTATTGTTCATTGTAAAATTGATGGCTATACCGCGAAATCTATGAATGAGCTAATCCAGGGACTATATCGATATCTTGGTAGTCTCTGGCTAATCATAACTTGTTTACAAACTTCTATGATTTTTTACACAGTTAAATTCATTGAACAAAAATGAATTTAGAGATGCAATACGATTGAGGTATAACTGATCAATATCCAACATCCCATCTTACTGTGGTTGTGGAGAACGGAATGACACCAATCATTCACTAAATTGTAAATTAGGTGGATATGTCTCTCTACGTCATAATCTAGTTCGTGATGTTGCTGCCGAATTCTTGAGTATTGTATGCAAAGATGTCACAACTGAACCAGAATTGATTCCCTTAGATAATGATTTATTTGTTCAATCAGGGATCACAGATGATCGAGCAAGACTGGACATCTCCGCTCGAGGAGTTTGGGGGACATGTGATAAGTGCTTCTTTGACATTAGAGTGACCAATCCCCACTCTTCATCCTATTCCAAAAAGAATTTTCATGAAATAATAACACAGCATGAAACTGAAAAGAAGAGAAATTATGAACATCGTATTATTCAAGTTGAGAAAGCATCCTTTACCCATTGATTTTTACTACAACATCTGGATCAGGCACCCAAGCAAATGTTTTTTTGAAGCGAATGGCACATCTCATTGCGTTGAAATTCAATGACAGCTACGCAGATGTTCTTGGACACTTAAGAACAAATTTCTTTCGCTATAATGAAAAGCTGTCTGATAGGGGTTCACGGACATAGGGGGCGAAAAATGAAAGAAATTAATTTGTCGCAAGTACCGTTTAATTTGATTCCTTTTTAATCTACATGTATTATTGTTGAGCTGTTTTAGATGCATTTATTATTCCGTTGAATTAATTGTGTTAGGTAATGTATATAGTAATGTACTTTGTATATAATTTATATAGTAATGTATAATAATGTATAATGTATATAGTAATGTATAGTAATGTATCTAGTTTTCTTCTTTTTCTCTCCATCAAGTCTATGTTACGAAGTTCATTTTGTTGTACGGTCTTCGTATTATTTATTTACTTCTGAATATAGTTTATTTTTACGGCT
>CAJQUW010006163.1:0-52227 GCA_907163375.1 Prostheceraeus crozeri | reverse complement strand
GTTTAATAATCTGTGTGCTGTATCACTTTGTTTTGTCGTCTTTTGAAGTTATAATATATTCGAAGTATTCGTTAATCAGTTTGTTCTCTTTGCGAAAAAATGCACAAATTGTTCTGGGGGTCTCATCAATATGATTACTTTTTGATGACATGGAAAACAATGCAATGATCTACAAAAGTATGGTGATGTAAGGACCGACGGTCAAACTTGCGAAAATCAAGGTGAAATTGAACAATGGTGTGGTTACCGTTATAGAAATTCCTAATTAAACCGAAAATTAACCCCATCATAAAGTATTCACAGATTACTGACATAGTTGTAGATAGATCGTATTTCTGAATCCCGTCTATATTTGTTAAAATTTCTTCCCACGGAAAATTTGATAGAGATTATATCGCAGATCCTATGTCATATTATCTGCATACTTTATAACGAATAAGATGATAGCTGCACGATTCTATGACAAAGCTCTAAAGCCCTCGGGATCCATCAAATAATTTCCTTCTTTATCCCAGTGAATCGCATAGCTATTCTCTATCATTTCATAGAAGCCAACATCAAAAATTAATTGAACTTGAACTTCTTGACCTAAAATGACGCCTGTTAAATGAGAATGCCCATAAGCGAATATTCTTTACCAATGACGAACAGAAAAACTGTCTAAATTTGATCAAAAAATGTTTGGAATATCAAATGACAGGAACAGCACTTCCAAAGAATATTGGCCATGCTTGTGAACAAAGCTTTGCAATTGGTCCGGACATGTTTAGTAGTTATAGCCTTTCCATCAAGCATATTTCGGGTGTGAACGCTCTGGAGCATTAACTCTTTGGGGAAATCTTTCTCGACAGGATGTCGGGTCTGATGAATTGGCTCACTCCTTACAAAGTATATGATTTCTCCACACTCTATCGAATCTTAATTTAGACCAGGGTTAAGGACTCCTTGAAGGACTTAAGTGAGTTAATTTAAGCAGTCAAGACTTCAATTGCATTGCTTTTATAGAAATTCTCTCGAATAAAAAATACAGAGGATATCAGCTGGTCCAAAACCTAATTCCTCATTGCTATTACTTTCTTACTGGATAACACTTTTTGTCACTTTCGGGGGACTTGTCTTCAGACAAGATTAGGGGCATTCCTAGAGTGGGGAATTCCAGCTCACTCTTGACTGACCTGGTCTTAGCATACAGGAATTTCAATCGTGGACGGGGGCTTCCTAACGAGTAAGAGATTTGGCTTAGCAAACTTCTTCTCGTAACCACTAGGTAGTCGATGACATTTTGGGTGTTTAATTACTAACATTTTGATAAGATACTTCCTGGAAATCCAACGGTAGATCTCTTGGCTAGCAGAAGCGGAGACAACAACAAATGCGTTTGTTAATTATTTGGTTGTTAAAATCAGGATCGAAGATGGGCCAATACATCACAGAGGTTTACCATAAGGTGTGGTTCAGATTCCCAGAGGTGGTGCTGTATACTTTCCCCGAGAGTAATATGCCTTTGAACACTGGTTTAACATCTTTGATGCCCAACATCATCAGGTTTCGCCCAGGATTTCATCTGATGCTTCCGCCTTCACATCAAGAGCTAAGGGCATTTTCGATATCTACAAAGAAGGGGTTATAAGGTTATCTGCTAGTTAATTCTTGCATACAGTCCTCCTCAAAGAAAAGGGGGGGGGATTCCTCGTTTTTAAGTTTGGTTGTTTTTTGCCTCGCCAGATTGACCTCATCATTGGCATGTTGGAGCTAAGAAACCTCTGCCAGATTCATTTGCTTCCTTTTGGTTCTCAAAATTCCAAAATTTTATTTTCGGTTAGGTTCTGCTATGTTTTCCTCAGGCTTGGAGAGACCTTCCATGTCGATGCCATTCGATATGGTTGGCCTGGCCCCGCAATGTGGTATAGGGTGAGAGGTTAGGGGCCGAAACCCTTGCTTCAGGCAGTCACTTGATTTTTTGTTCCTCCCTGATGACTCCATAAATAGACTAATTCTAAAAAAATAATTCATCAAGATTGCAAAATATTCGAAAATATAACAAAAATTGAGGAAAAAATTTACAGGAAAGATGTTGCAATATATATATAAAGATAAATCTAATTGAAAATTTAAGGACCACTGATGTATTCAAAGAAAAAAAAACCCAAAAAAACAAATAAGAAAAGGAAAGGCGAAATATGATAATTTAGAAAAATTGATAATTGCAAAAGAAAATAATGCTCAATAAGACATACTGGTATTTGATAAGCAACAGGATGGAAGAAGAAAATTCATCGCAATTTTATTTAAACTCAGCTAATTTCTTTATACCGAATTTGAAGAATACCGATATTACCTTTGCACACCCATTGGGAACAGGGTAAAGACAGCAATCGAGACAAACATTACAATGTTGCAATATGAAATTTTTAGATAAAAGGGGGGGGGGGGGGGTTGGGGAAAATAATATAAAAACAATGAATGAAATAAAAAGCATTTAAATGCTACAAAAACACAACAAATCAAGTGGCCCAGATGAGCTTCCATCAAGAAATGTTTTAAAAGAATCAGAGATACACTTTTAACTATATTGCTGCTACCATTCATAGCAGTTAATAAACAATGAATATGAAATCCAAGTTGCTGATGAAGTTGGATGGTATCCTATATACAAACAAAGGAAACAAAGAACGTTACATCTAGCTACGTCCTATAATTTTAAGTTCAAATGTTCGAAAATTGTGCAACGAAAAGTTTGATTGAATGGAAAGATTAAATCAAAAGGGACTAAAAGAAAATCAATGTCATTCATCTTAGTTCAAACAGGAATTTCCGAAAGGGAAGCCTCAACAATATACTTATATTTATATAATAAGAGAAATATTGCAATATTTACAAAAAATGGTATAATATTCCCTATATGTCAGCTTCATAAAATTATCAAAGGCGTTTTGATTCGATTCCCAAAGCAATACTTATAGAGAAACTGTATTCATTGCTTACAAATAATAAACTTTCTCCACCTTATGGAAAGGATTCATTACCGATAAAAAATATAAAATATATTGTACGAATGGTGTTGAGATCTGAAGCATTTAATCTACATAAAAGGGTCTACCCACCAAGGATATAGTTCATCACCAACCCTTTTTCTATGTTCCATGAACTCTTTGACAAAAGAGATTACACGCAAATATTGAGAGCCTCATATGCACGCGACAATTGGTAGTATTCACATACCATGTCTGATATATGCTGATGACATTCTCCTAATGAGTAATGATAAAGCTGGACTTGCTCAAGCAAACTAGAAATAGTCGACCATTTGTGTGCCAGTGCTAATGGTCTTAAAAATTAATTACGACAAAACAAAAATTATGATTCATAATCAGATATTTTGGGTATATGATATATTTTAGATACTTACTTAAACAATTATACAAAGCAAATTGAAATGGTGTGAAAGAATATATATTACTTGGATTTTTGATATCAAAATAATACTGAAAAATATTTACTTTCCAACTATCTAAAAAAAGGCGGGAAATCAATCAGCTAATTTAACCACCAAAAAAGTTAAAGAGAAACTTGGAGATGTTGTAAGATAGCAATTGTAATGAAAATACCTTTGAAATGCTAGCTTCATGCCAAAAATAGGACTGTAAGAGTGGCCGAATCTGTGCTTTCATAAAAATTTGGCTCAATCAAAATTTTAATACAGGTTTCATTCTACAAACGTTTCTAATCATTTGTCACCTACAACTGTATAATAACGTTTACCGACTTGATAGGTGAGTTTGGGGATTACTCCCTCAAGAAGCTTTATTTCTATAAAGCTGCAAATTCATTTTTCGAATTAGAATTCTTTTTAGTCAGAATAAATGTATTATGAAAAATTTGGCGTTGTTCATATTTCACTCAGTTCGAATATCATAACTACTTATGTACATGGTCTTGGAGAATAAGATAGACTTATCAAGCGACTACATCCACCACATCTTGAAGAAACATAATCAACTTAAATTTAACTATTGGACAAATGCAAGAATATATATTTTAAACAGATTGAACTGAACATTTTACAACTGAATGGATAAATGACGCCAAAACAAGTCGCACTGGAACCGATTGTTTGGATTCAGCACAATTTGATATTGCTCCTTAAAACATTATCTGACCCTAAATTTAGCACATAAGATATTGCACCATTGTTGAACAATGATGTGTGTGAAATCATAATTTAGCGGTAAGAACAGAAGTTACAGAAATAGATTAGAAATATGAAGACAAGAATGTGCAGTTTGCGCAATGATAGAACAATAGAAACTGTATTTCATTTTATTTTTGAATATTCTAGTGTCTAATGATATCAGATTGCGTAACACACATTTCTTATTGATGTTTCGAAGCCACAGACTTCTATGGCTTATTACAAACATTGAATGTTGGAAGCATTGTTAGTTAAGTAGATATATCAAAGCGGCAAATGACGTCAGAACTAAAGCTATGTTGGTTTGCAATCATACAAATTTTGGCTGTATACATCGAATGACAGAGGTGAATACTGTTCAACAGTAACAAAGAGCGAGACTTCGCACTAGAATTTCCAGTCTAGGCTTACGAAGGCCTATACGAAATCACGCGAGGTCACGGAACATCACACAATTTAAACGTGCCTCGTTTTTCAAAAATTACGATCCTTTTGCAGGGTAAAATGTATTTGCATTATCAATTTTACTGACTGATTGACCATGATGCATGTACGTTTGCTCAATGACATGCATGCATTGCCTATTTCTTAATAAACATTCTCTTCCCGACCTCTTTATTATTAGGATTCAATAGCTTCATGTAAAGTGATCTAGGATTCCACTCATTAATAAAACATTTAATAAAATCATGCCGTTTATACAGAGTGTTCACGATATTCCCGCCGCTAATACTAAATCAAACATTCAGGCTATCCAGGCCACCAGTTCAAAATAAAAATCATTGTGACGGTCACAAGTATTTGTGAATCACTATGTATTTGAATTTCATTTATATTCATTCATATAACGTTAGCAAACTTGTTTCATTTAATTCTTTGGTGTACTGTATGAAAATGAAATTACAATGAATTATCCAGGATATAGTAATGAAGAGATTGACAAGATTGTTTCGTATGCTATATCTTATAGAGTTGGGTATTCGAAGGAATTTAATATTCGAATATTCGATTCGAAAAAATATTATTATTCGAAATTATATTTATGGTCCATACATCACAACACATTTGATGGATCATATTATGGACCACATTGATCCGCAAAAATTAATCTGACAGAAGCAAAGTTATTGATTTTTTAAAATTTCAAAGAAAAAAAAACTAAAAACTAAAAACTAGTAAACTTAATGTATTTTCAAAATGATATAAAGTGGTCTCAACAAGTAATATAACAAATGTTCATGATTCAAAACAAGATTCTACAAGTTTTTATTAAGAAATGCAACTTGCGAACCATTTCTGGAGATAGGCACGCCCGCTTCGGCTCCACGATTAACCCTGCTGTCGAAATAACGCTCTTTATACAAACTCAAGTTAAATTGATATGGTAATAGTGTTTCGAGCGAATAATCGAATATTCGAACCCAAGCCCTAATATCTTACACGTATCTTGTACACGTAGTATCTTACATGTGAGCAAGCACGTCGACGTTATACAGAGTAGTATAATAAAGAATCACATCCGGTTACAACTTAGAGTTTGGAAGACGAAACGGTTTCTTGAAACCCTCTCCGTGCTTCCAAAACGACGTTCGTCTGTAGTGATCAAATGAACACAAAACTTCAAGACAATGCTACGAAAAATGCCATTCTAGGTGCAATGGGTGATGGAGGTTTTGTGTGTACTTCTCAACGACATGCCGCACCAAGATTTGGAGTATCGTTAGGTATTTGGTACAGACAATATAAACATTCTCAAGGAATGTAACATGAAGGCTTTCAAATACAGACTTGTTCAGAAACAAATTAATGAAGACGATTTTGAAAAGCGGTTGACATTTTGCAATTATGTTTATCAGATGCAGTTATTGGATCCCATGTGGCATCATAACATCATTTTACTGATGAGGCGACTTTTCATTTAAAACGAATTAGTCAATAGACATAACTGCTATTACTATGCTCAAAATAATGAACACAAGATAATGAACAAACCTTTGATAGTCCTTCAGCAATAACATCTGGGCTATGATTTCCATATTGATGGAAGATTGCGCTTTAGAATCCTTTTCGAAAAAATGAACCAGGAACGTTATTGTGATATTTGAGAGAAATTGCGATACCATCTCTCACAAAGTAATAGACATATCCATCATTATTATCAGCAAGGTGGTGCGTCAGTACACTGGGCGGTGGCAGTTAGAGAGCTACTGAATTCAAATCTACAACATCGGTGGATAGGTCGTTCTGGACCAAACGGAATGACCCGCCCGCGAAGCCCAGACATTACCATAAATGATGTCTTCCTTTGATCATTTATGCGTGGGTGAAGATAAAGTGTTACAACAACCAAGGCCAACTACATTACAAGAAACTAGCTGAGAAATGTGAGGTGATGCATCCAACCAGATTGATCACAATATGGTTCAAAATTGTTTTTCCAACTTTTCCAAGCGCTGTGGTATGTGCATTGAACATCAAGGTCGCCATATTGAACAATATATGTATATACCCATTTTGTATATTTTTGGTTATATTTTGTACATTTTAATTAAACGTTATTATGTTAAACATTCACAATGTTTTTGATTTAGCATTATATATCTTGATTTATTATTAGCGGCGGCAATAGCGTGAACACCCTGTATATATGTCTTCGCTACTATTATTATTATAATGTGCTGTTTCGTGATTTAACTTTATTCACTGAAATACATGAACCATTGTTAGTCCTCTCCTTCCTGAGTGTCATCATCCATAGCTTTCATCTTTTCATTGCACATCGACATCATTTGTAAATATTCCATACTATTTGCGCATTGTATAACGCATTGTTGCATTCTACATGTATGTGTTCTCACTCATCATTATTTATATATATCATCAGCAACCTCATTGATCATTGCGAATTTCATTGTTAATTATTTTTATCACACAAGAAAAGTGTCTTCAATTTGAGAATAAACGTTCTCATATTCTGATATGCAATATGTTTTAATGTACAGGTATGCTTTTTAATGATTGTAATTATAATGTATTAATTGGAAGATTCTCACACACGCGCTTCCTTTTCATGTCTACGAGCGGGCGATTCGATGAAAAAGGACGATGGAGAAGAAGAAGATCAATGAAGAAGAACAAACTAGGAAAGAAGACGCTGGCGTTTCTGAGAGGGATCTCACGGGCAGCTGCTCGCACGGAAGTCCGGAACCTCTGTTTACCTAAAACAGCGAGTTTTAAGGAAGATCGACCAAGTCGGCAGCTGTCCCACCGGGGTGCTTGTGTGGCATTTAGGGTTAACAATGGATTTGTTACAACAGTAATCACTGTCAAAGTATAATGTCACACCTTACACGATGTTATGACGGTATGAGATCTGCAAGGGTGAAAGAATGCTATGGGATGAACATAAATGACGAGTATGGTGCTATGATAGTTCAAAGACCTTTATGTAATGTAGCATTATATCATGGACTTTTTAGGACAGTGATATCAGACATAGATGGGGCTGTGTTAGCAGCTGAGACTGTCTGATATTTCTGCCCGGGGGGCCCCCCCAAAATCCATGATATATTGCATTGTATGTAACTCTTAAGAAATCTATGAATATTACAATTCTTCATCACTGTTAGTCACAGATAATGGAGAGATGAAGAAATCTTTGATTGACTTTTACTGAAGTCTATGAAAGTTTGCTCTCTCAATAGATTTTAGTTCATCAAAAGTTTGAAAATCTATGAATGTTTGTAAATGTGGATACATTTAAATTTCACATTTCTCTCTAAAAATGATTTGAAATATCCATTCACCAATTCAATCATTAATGGATTCTCAAGCTGGAGTGACGGACGCCGCTTCATGGCTATCTGGAACTGTGAGAATTCTATGTGATCTCAAACTCATTTCAACCATTTCTATGACCTCCAAAGCCATCGAGAGTGAAATACAATGCTTTTTCTTAATGTACGAAAGCTACAAGGCATTGGGGAGCTGGCTGTGGCAGTTTGAAAATGAAACTGAAGGTTGGTAACATCATCAATTTTAAAAGTTGAAAGTGAAGCCTAGACATCGTGTCCACAGCCACTCTCCCATCTATCGTCTCTGTGATAAGACGCATGCAACCTCTGCAAAGAAAAGTTTCACTAAAGATAAAAGTTGACGATTTTTGCTGAGTGAGTTTTCAAGTTACAAAGAAAAGTGATTAGAGTAACAAAAACACGGAGGAAAACAAATAATGATGCCTTATCTTAGTTTCAGTGTGAAGAGGAGACATTTTTAATGATTTGTGTATTCAAGGATGGCTCCTGCATTGATATCATTGATCGCCAAGAATCTTTTCATCCTCCCCCGGTGTTTTAGTTTTATATTTTTTTTGTTTTTTTATTTTTTTTTTGTTTGAAAAAGAGTCTGAAACAATATTTTCTAGGAATAGATGGTGATCTCAGTATTGATCTATCATCACACACAGGACTCATCACAACTCACCGTCGGCAGGAGAAACAATGAAGCAGTTCATCACATCGGGAATGATTGGCAGCTGCTCGTCATCCATCACCAGCGCCACCGCTCTCTCCTCTTGAACTTCATTGGGCTGATGGAGACATCCACACACGTCAGAATACGCACCTCCCACCCAGTAGACTGGTTTTCCGCCATGCAGTGCTGTCTGTCTCCGCACAGATATTGTCTTCGGATCCTTCTTCATTTCTGCACCCAAGACAGCTCTTAGTTCTCCGACTGTAGGAGTCGATGACAGTCTGGCGGAGAAGGCGAAAACATTTCCACCATTGAAGCTCTTACAATAATTTCCAATGCCGACCAACGTTTCTGGAAAGACAACAAATGCAGGACAATAACATCAGCTGGATTCTCACTGACAGTCTTTCTGTTCAACTTTTGTCAGTAAGAAATACTTTTGCCTTTTACACACTTTACTACGTCAGATCAAGCACGAGTCTCATAGTGTCTCTCAATGAATTCGTAAATGAAAAACAACGTCTTCATGGCCTCTCGTGGCTTCTGTGTGAAAGACGTCAAGCAAATTAAACATCGAATGTTGCAGATAATAATGTCGGAATGAAGTCGATCAATAATGTTCAGAGACAGTGACACAGGGAAATCCAATAATTCAACTTCGTGCACGATAATAGAGTAAGAATACACTACTTAAAAACTTGGGAAGTAACAACATGATTCCGGAGATAAAACGAAAACAGAAGAAAAAAGGCAGATAAACATGGTGATCCAACTCGTCGCACGTTGGATGCAAAGTGTAGCATTGATTCTTACTTGCTTTCCGAATTAAATTACTGAAGTTAGATTTTCCAGTGTTTTATATTGGACTCTGTTGTAAGCTCGAACTTGGGCAGATAAGAATGCGACTTTAAATTCCACGACAGAAAGAATAGGCAGCCTTGGAGCTACATCACGATTCATCCTCACACGGCAGTCTACCGGAGATTTCACGATCACATCACTGTGACGCAGCTCAAGATTTTTTTCTGTGTAACTTGTATCTTGATATTCTGTTAATTACCCGTACTGAACAAAAAATGTCGACTCTAGACTATCGGAGATATAGTTTTTCTTTTATCATCATCAATCTTTTATTATAGTGAATGTCATGTACCGTTTCGTTCTTCAATTCAGATTCACACATTTAGTAGGCCAAATCAGAAAGTAGACCTTAAAACTCCGCAATATGTACATGTTGCGTCAAAACAGTAGTTACAATGTACTTATAAAATTTCTGAGGTCTTGACATTCTATAAAACATACTATGAATAAAAATGTATTGCGCATATGTATGTATTAACATACTGTGAAACATGGTCATAATTAAATATTTAAATTCATACCGTATACACATATACTACATGTTATTGTGCAGGAGTAATCTATGTTGGGTAGCGGCAATTTTTTCTACTATGATGTTTGATGCGCAACCCGAATTTTGTACCGATGCTGAATGATGCTGGTGATTATCAGTCATCTATACAGAATTAATGAGTGATATCAAATATAACTTTCGTTGAATATACGCATTTCATCTGTTGTTGTTCAACTTCCTGATGAACGACGTACCCATATCTCTGGTCATTGGAAATAATTATTTTTCATTTAATTATCTTTGTCTAGTATTAAATAACTATTTTGCTAGAATATACGGACATTATTTGCTGATAACGAATCCGTCAATAGTTCTGATTCTTGTGATAATGGAAATCTTTCATATATGGAATGGACATGGAATGTTGGTCATGAATACGAAAGTTTCATAAAGGTCGTTAAAAGTTGATCACATACAAAAGTGGTGATGGCGCTACTCAAATAGACTACATGCTGTTGAGACAAGATGGGTCATGTGACTGTCAGTGAAGTGAGATGTGAAATGCATCCCTGGAGAGGCCTGCTAATACAACATCGGCTATTGGTCATGGATGTACATATTCAGCAAGTAGTGAAGGTATTTAGGAAAACTTTCAACAGAAAATTGAAAGTGTGGAAATTGAAAGATGAAGAAACGAGAAGAAAATTTGACGAAGTTTGCCAGCAGAAAAAAATTTTTTATTTTTTTTTTTTTTCTTTGTTTTTTTTTGTCTTTATTGTTTTTTTTTGTTTTGTTTTTTTTTTTTTTTTTTATTGTTTTTTTTTCTGTTTTTTAAATGTTGGGTGAAGCTCATCGGAGATCGGTTTGGGACCAGCTTCAATATAATGTCATTCAGGCAGCAAAGCAAGTTCTTGGGGAAACAAGAGGACGGCCGCGACAAGTGCAGCGTGAGACGTGGTGGTGGTCTTGTGAGGTACAAAGAGCTATAAAAGAACAAGAATTGGCTTTCAAAAGGTGGCAGAAGTCAAAAAACTGAAAATGACCGTAAAATGTACAAGGATGCGTCAAAATTGTCTAAGAAAGCTGTTGCAAAGGCCAGAGAAGAATCGTGGCAGACATTGAGCAGGAACATCAGTAAGACCGAAACGCAAAACAAGATGTTCAGGATTGCGCGACAAATGAAAACAGAAGGGAAAGATGTAGTTCAAGGAAACTTCGTGAAAAGTGAAACAGGAGAGATTTTAGTTGAAGAAGCAGACATCAAAATCCGTTGGAAAGAGTACTTCGAAGGATTGCTAAACAAAAGCAGCAACTTCACCATCGATGAGCCAATTATAACTGAAGGACCCACAGAAACAGTGATCTGAGGAAAAAGTACGTAGTGCTCTATGCCCCCTCCACATGAAAAATGGTAGAGCTCCTGGACCATCAGGCCTTTCAGTTGAACTGCTTAAGGGAGCTGGTGAAGATACTGTAATGAGGACTGGTGACAGTATTTCAGGAGGCAATCGACAGTGGCGGTCTGCCGTCTCAATGGCAAAGAAGCCTGACTATCCCCATTTACAAGGGGAGAGGTGATTCTCTGGAATGCGGCAACTACAGAGGGATTCGCCTGCTGGAACATGGTACGAAGCTGTTTGAGAAGGTCATAGAGGACAAGAGGAGGTTGAGGAAGCTAATTAGCATTGATTGCCGGCAGTTTGGTTTCCGAAGAGGGAAATCTACAACTGATGCTGTCTTCATCCTTCGTCAGTTGCAAGAAAAGTACAGCCTAAAGAAGAAGAAGCTCTACCATGTGTTCGTCGATCTCGAAAAGGCTTCCGACAGAGTCCCTAGAGAAATCATCGAATAGGCATTGCGCAGACAAGGAGTTCCTGAGAGATTGGTTTTCGGTTGTAATGTCCATGTATCGGAGTTCAAGAACGCAAATCGTGACAAAGTTTGGTCTGTCGGAGGAACTGGACGTCTCCCCAATGGCATGGGAGTACACCAAGGGTCAGCGCTTAGCCCCTTACTGTTCATTACAGTGATGGAGGAAGCGTCCAAAGATTGTCGAGGATCCGGCCATGGGAGTTGCTGTACGCCGATGATCTGGTTTTAACAGCTGCCTCCAAGCAAGAAGCCATTGATATGTTTTCAAGATGGAAGGATGGTTCAGAGGGACATGGCTTGAAGATCAACGGGGCGAAGTCCAAGGTCATGGTAACTGGGAAGAGCAAAGAACGCACCAAGTCTGGAAAGTGGCCGTGCAGTTGTTGTGGCAGGGGAGTCGGAGCAAACTCGATCTTTTGTGTTTCCTGCAAATTGTGGTGTCACAAAAAGTGCTCCCGATTGCGATCATTTCAAGAAATAACAGGCTTCCGATGTCCGAAGTGCGCGAATGTTCCCAACTCGCCTGAGGATGATTCACTTCATGTGAATGGGATCGTCCTACAAGAGGTCCAAGATTTTTGTTACCTCGGAGATGTCGTGGACTCAGAGGCAAGCGCAGAAGGAGCGGTTCGGACTCGCATCGCGGCTTCATGGACGAAATGGAGAACATAGGCCAGTCTTTTTACCAACAAAGGCATCCCATTGAAGTGTAGAGCCCATGTGTAGGAGATGTGTGTAAGATCAGTTCTCATCTACGGCGCTAAACGTGGCCCCTCAGCCCCCCCCCCCCTTTAAAAAAAAGGCTGGTTGAACGTCTGAGAAGTACTGACAGACGAATGCTGAGGTATATGGCAAAGGTCAGGTTGAAAGACAAAGTTACAAGCGAAGAAGTAGCGAGACGCCGTGGTTTGCCCGAACTTCCAGTCCGCCTGCGGCAAAGACGTCTGCGCTGGTTTGGCCACGTAAGAAGAGCCAATGGTGACGTCATTAATGAAGTCTACAACTTGTCAGTCGATGGTTGCCGTCCACCTGGCAGACCTAAGAAGACTTGGCAAGCCTGTATCCATGAAGATCTGGAGTCTCTGGAGGTGTCGGAAGACACTGCTCTAGATCGTTCGAGATGGAAACGGGTCATCGCATCTACGTCCAGCCCCGGAACCGGGAAGAAGAGACGTAAAACGAGGAAGTAAGAAGTAATATATGTATATATTGTTCATGCTTTTCAGATACTTTATGCAAAATGTCTTTGCTGCAAGCTGAAAATTTCATCTGAGACGATTTTATCAAACACGTATGGTACTTAATGCATGCAATTCTGAAATATAACTCATTGTTTTCCCATGATTATTAATGCAATAATGATATTTATGGAGCTTCCACAGTATCTCCCCCCACAACAATATTTCAACGTGTTTTGAAAATGATAGTGAAAACCTACTAATGATGCCCAACACATCGATTTTGTTGTATTTTTAATGCATAAATGATTCATTTATGTATATTTAGTCTAACCAAGAAATTCATCGAGTTGGATCCTTCTCATCTCATAATTTCTTTACATACTTGCATTTTTTTACATAACATTATGATATCATAAGTATTTGATTAACGATTACCATGCATATAAGAGCAGTATTATTCTTGTTTAAACGAAATAATAACGTGTCTTGTAGCTTTCTTTTGCTCAAAGAATTAGTTATCAACGAGTTTACTTTTGAAAAGTCTAATGTGTATTGTGGATCTCTACAATGTCAGTAAAAAATTTGTAAGTCCATTTTAGAGTAATCTATCAGTTAAATATGAAAGTGTTGCTAATATAATTTCTTTGAGTTGCCATTGATTAAGCGCTATTTTGAACACCAACACATTTTAGATAAGAAATTCTATCAAACATGATTCATGGGGGGGGGGGGGGGGGGAAAGTAATAAAAGCTAATTCAATTAGTTTCGAAAAATATTGTTGATATTTATTTTGATTATTTATCTTTCCTATTATTGCTTGAGAAATTGCCACCATATCATAAACGTGTATAATTCTTTTATTAGTGTGTCATTGTATCTGAAGTTTTCCATCATGCCCATCAGGGTTGTCCAGTCTAACTCAGAAGGCTCCTAGTTCCTTTCACTTCTCTAATAATAAGCATTAGTTTATTTCCATTGAAAGCATAAATGAACTTGTATGAAAGTCAAACAATAAACTTCACACTGTCTTGACGTGGGAGCATTATTATTAGCTGCTTGCATTACAGGTAACGGTAACGGATTCTTTTAAGATTGTTTATGCTACTGAATGCTAACGAGTTGCTTCACTTTCTTTTTTTATCTTCTGCTTAAGGGTTTATGGTACCGTCCTCTTCACTCGAACTTTGATTTTAAAAAATCATACAAAAATGTTTATCTTTGATCAAATGGGTACGTCGTTCGTGTGTTATAACAAATGAATGCCATAAATGTGATTTTAACCTAAGGGAGAATTTGTTGTGAGGAATTGTAATTATTTTGATCTTAAAATGATGCTAATAGCTGTCTCCCTCATGATATGTTCTCTATATAAATCAGTTGACTTGCTACATTTCACATGTTACCGGAGAGACAAGGTGCTTTTGACTTTGTTCCCTTTCAGATTAAAATACGACATATTGAATACAGAATGCATGTTATTATTCATATGATAAGTGGTGCATATAATAATGCGGGGTGATAAACAGACAGATATATTTTTATTCATGCTGTTATAGAATATATGTATAAAGCAATAAACATAAAAAGAACTCAAACTAAAACCCAACATCAAAACATATGTGCTTATGTATGATATTCCTTCGTACGATATACTGCTGTATGCATATATGTTGCATTTTTATGTCAGGAACATACTCTGAAAACTCACGTGTGTTTAGGATGAGTATACGTACCTATTTTCATAGCATATTTCTTTGTATGATTCATGCGTATGGCACGACAACGCGTTACATGCTCTTAGTACGTCTCATACTATGTTTCGTATGTCTGTTCCATTCCATGCTATGTTTCACATCATGTTTACACAGCGTGTGCCATATGAGTATGCATACTATTTTCATAATATGATTCATACTAATTTTTTCTGTTAATTATATATGATGCATGAACAAACACTTCCGATTCTTATCTAGAGAGAAATTATGAATTTCAAATCGCCGTGACCACATGGTCACGCTAGGCATTACTAGTGTCAAATAGAAAAAAGATAGATTTAATTTCATGTCTTAAAAAACGCTACAAAATGCATAATCAACAGTGCTTTATTTCCCGAAATGATGAAAATGATAGAAAAATGTTGTATTCACTGGGATTCGAACCCTGCTCTGACTGAAGCGGTAGTCGAGTACTGTAACCGCTGCACTACTACATCACCTGTACACTATTACCTTACCTGTCACTACATCACTGTTATCACATTTTTAAAAGTATTACCATCACTCAGTGTTTATTTAGTTTGAAAGTAGCACCATATTTTCGTATTTTTTGTAATTCCAGAAAGTATTCGTTGGATGAAGTCGTTGGCATGATAGAGAATGAAGATGATCGTGAAGTAGTTGAAGTTTACTTTGAGCCTCCTGAAGCAAATGTTCTTACAGATGAATATCTTGAATGTTAATCATTTAAGTGGAAATCAACTGCGTGCGCCAGCTGAAATAACAACTGCAAATGATGATGAAGACTTACATGTAGAAGTAGATTTTGATACTGAAGAATTACTAGAATCCAGCAAATCATTAAAATGGACAAACAAGAAAGATGTCGATCCAAGAAACCCTATTTTCCGGCAGGTAATTACTCGCGTTACGCTGACTTTTCCCCCCCCACCCTCGGAACTGTTTGAATTATTTTTTGACGACGCCCTTATTAAAGATATACTTATTGAAACCAACCGTTATGTTGCAATTGACAAACAACGTTGAATGCCAATATCTGTTCCAGAACTGAAGGTGTTTTTTGGAATACTCATGGTTTCTGGATACAATTCCGTTCCGTGTAGAAGGAATTATTGGCAAGATGCTTCTCATCTAAGAAACCAGCTGATCTACAGGAGCATGCGAAGAAATAGATTCGAGAGCCTCATGAGTCACATCCACTTTGCGGATAACAGCAAAATCAATCGCAACGACAAGTTGTACAAAATTGCCCTTTGATTGACAGTCTTAGAAACAATTTTCAGAAACATTTCGTTCCTGAGCAAAACCTTGGCTATGACGAAGCCATGATTCGTTATTTCGGCTCCAATTCAATGAAACATTCATCAGAGGCAAACCTATTAGGTTTGGTTATAAAGTATGGTGCCTCAATACACCTCAAGGCTATCTGATCAATTTTGAAGTATATCAAGGAAGGAATGTTGTCGATTCAAATGACAAATACGATAAATGCTTTGGAAAATCTACTGCACCGTTATTGAAATTTATAAGATCAATTGCCAAAACTACCATTTTCATTCTTTTTTGACAATCTTTTCTGTTCTGTCCAACTTCTGTTAGAACTCGCGCGAACGTAATCTTGGAGGCACAGGGGACAATGCGGCCGAACAGAATCTCAAAAACGGTGTCTTTTGCCAGACAGAAAAAGTTTTCAGAAGGCTGATCGAGCAGACGCTGACTGGTGCTCGGCAACTAATAACAACATCGGAATAACAATTGGAAGGACAACAAGCCTGCCATCATTGGATCGAACTGCTACCCTTGCAATCCTCTCCAAACATGCCAACGTTTTTTCACGTGAATCAAAACAATTGTCTCGGTTCCACTTCCCAACGTCATCAAAATGTACAACGCAAACATGGGTGGAACAGACAGACTCGACAATAACGTCGGTAACTATCAAACAAAAATAAGAGGAAATAACTGGTACTTCCTATTGTTACTCTGGCTATTGGACGTAGCAGTTCAGAACGGTTGGTTGCTTCATAAAGCGAGTGGTGGATCAATGACATTATTTCAATTTCGCCGCGCTATTGCTGTTTCGTACCTAGAAGAGCACGGAACAGAGCCAAGAGGTCCCTGAAGACGTTCAAATAAAGAAAATCTTTCAACCGCTGGTAAGAATCCATCTTCATTGCTAAAAAATTTCACACATTTCAAACTTTCTATGTTCCTATTTCAGGCTCAGTTCGCTTCGACGTGTCAGCCATCTTCTTGGTGTCCCACCAAACAACAAGCGTCGGAGGTGTGCCGGGGAAGTTTGCAAGTCTGTGGTGCGGTCGGAGTGCAAAAAATGCGATGTCGGATTGTGCAAATTTTGTTTTGCGGATTACATAAAAAAGCTTAAATTTTGCTTTTGACACGATAACTGCCCAGCGTGACCATATGGTCACGGCCTTTTTCTACAAAGTACAAGTTGTTTTTTGAAACGAGTGTTAAAAAGTTTTTGTATTAACTGTTCTACATTAAATACAGATGTATATTTTTTGATTTGCTGAAAAAAAAGAAACCGGGAAAAAAAAAAAGAAAGAAAAAAAAATCATGCACTGAAGTTTGAAGATGATTGTAAGACGACAGTATATTCCATTCTTAAGTCGATGTATGTATAACATCTAGCTGACAGTCGTGACACAGAAGAGGAAGTTTCTTCTCTAATTGAAGAATTAATTAAGATCTTTGGTGAGGGTGGGGGGCTGGACGCTAAGATGGATATTAAGAAATGGATGGCGAATTCCAAAAGTATAATGAGAGAGACATGATTTTCAATGTTCAAGATCAAGCTGAGAATATTCTTGATGACGCTCTGCCAATGACGAGAATGCTGCGTCTTTCTTGGAATGTAGAAAAGGATGAACTCCACACATTTTGAAAACAATGTTCTCTCCACAAAACCAACTAAATGATCTATTTTGAAATTTATTGCGAAAGTTTATGATCCTTTGTGGTATTTAGATCCATTCATGATAAAAATAAGAGTGCTGTTCCAGCGCATTTGGCCACTACGGTTCTCATGGGACGAGCATCTTCCTGATGAGTGTGCAAAACAGTGGTAGAAGTGGTATAAAGATATACAAATACAAATGTTGCATCTCCCACGTCCTCTATAAGTATTGAGAGATTTTTGCATTTGAAATTCAAGCAGCAGTTTTTCATTCATGTTTTCGGTGATGCTTCCAAAGATGTATATTTTGCAGTTGCTCATGTAAGGACAATAGATGATCATGAAGTCCATGTTGTGACAATTGGTTATCTCTAAAACTCGAACAACTCCATTAAACTACAAATCTATACGACATTTACACTCTCACTTATGGCAGCCACCATTGACAGCTAGGTTAGCCCAAACACTAACACAAGCGTTGAAGGGAGTGACATTTTGGACACATTCCATGATGTGCTGTACTGGTTAAGACGTCCAGCGAAGTATTATAAACCGTTTGTATCAAATAGAGTTTGGCGAAATTCAATCGGTCAGTGATCCAACAATTGAGCAGTGGAGGTATGTTAACACTAAGGAAAATCCAGCACACATTCCAACAAGAGGTGAACATATTGTGAGTTTGCGTAGAAGTGTAATGATTTGTGGTGGCATGGTCCATCTTTTCTGATGCTGACTGAAGACAAGTGGCCTGTGAACAGAATTGATGAAAATGAGCTTCATGAGAAGGAAGAAAAGCAAGTTATCCAATGTTCTTTTAAAGGAATAATGAATGATGGTTTCAGAATAAATCCAAAAAGATGGTCTAACAAAAGAAAGCTAATTACACGTAAAAGAGTCGGCTATGTTTACAGATTTATTCAAAACCGTAGAGTAAAGAGATGCGATCGAATTTTGACGTCAGAATTACAGCTAGAAGAGTGGCAAAGGGCCGAAAGGACACTTATCAAAATGTGTCAAAGTGAATCTTTTTCTCACAAAGTAAACTTTATTGATGATGCTAACGTTATACGTAAAAGTCACTTAAAAACTTAAATCCGTTTTTGGATGATGACGGTGTTTTGCGGTATAAAATTAGATACCAAAATGTCGAGTTACGTCAAAGTGGTTAGATATGGAGTCCGAATTCCCAACCATTTTTGCCTAATGATCACCGCTATCGGACTTGAACATTTGGGACTTGATTGTAAAAGAGGTACATGAAAAAATTGGACATCCAGTTGGTCGGTACTAATGCTACTCTCCATGAGCTTAATAAACGATTTTGGATAATTAAAGTAAGAAAAGTTTTAAGATCTGTAAAGAGACAATGTATGAAATGCAAAATTATCAACGCGAAAGTGACACAGCCACAAACGGCTCCAATTCCAAACTTCAGGACATCTAAGCCGCTACAAGCTTTTGTGATGATAGGGATTGATTTCGCAGGTCCGTTTTTGACCAAGAGTGGACGTGGTAGGGCTAGATTCACAAGATTTTTAGGCCCCCTTTATTCACATGTTCAAACGAGAGCATCCACCTAAGAGAGAGATATTCTTTACAGACAAGCAGTTTTATGAACGCTTTATTGAGAATGATAGATCGAAGAAGATGTTCTCGAGAAATAGTAACGGATATTGGCACAAACTTCATAAAAGCTGAGGAGGATAAAGAGATTAAATGTTTAATGTTGAAAGAAGAAGATAAGTTAAATGGCTTTCCACAGATTTCAAGTGACATTTTAATCATCCTTATGGTAATAAGAGTAATTTTGGAGGTGTTTTTGAAGTAATGATTAAAGAAGCTAAGACGGAATTGTATTCTATTTTGTCAAATGACGAAGTAAATGATGAAGAATTTGATAACAGCTTCCTGTAAAGTTGAATCATTGTTAAATGCAAGCAAGGCCGTTCACTGTTGCTAGTTCTGATGTAAACGAGGAGTTGCCATGAACGCCGAACAGCTTTTTTATTGGGAGAATAAATGCCGTTTGCATCAACAATTATGCTTGAAGATATTCTGAATAGAGATCAGCGTGATCAACGTTACAGAGGCAAAAGCTGGCCAACTCCAATTGACGGATCAACCAATTCTACATGGATTCCAGCCTCTCGTCTGTCAAAAAAGAACGAAGTAAGTCGCTACCTTGTAGTCACATTAAGCATTCAAATGTCCAAAAATAAAGACAAGTCCTTAATCTTAATTAAGAAAAGTCTCATCTAAGTTCAGATATTTTTTCGGTGCGGGCAAGCCTACATGGCATCTTGTTTCTACAGTAGCTTTGTTTAAATGAAGATTTTCATCAACGTCTTTGTCTAAGAACTTTTCATTTTCTAATAATGAAATCTTTCATAACGTTCTAGTTTAGCACAAGTGATAGTTATTGCATTCTAGGATTCGTCGAGACCGAAGTCGAGGATTTGCACACATTTCAGCACGCTGTCATACTTTGACACTTCAATCAACCACTTCTAGTCAACAATGCCATTCATTCGGAAACGGAGCTTACAATAGAACGCAAAGTTAGCGTCCTTAAAGCGATAACCATAATAATTATTCGATTTCTATGGCTACAACTAGCGCACTGGCTTACTTATCGCTCTATTACAAAGTTCTTGTATAGTCTGTTTCATAAAAAGTGGATCATCCTAAAATTTGACTAAATAAAACATAAGTATGATACAGAAAGCATTTTTCATGTTATTTCATGTCCCTAATATATTTAAATGTCCTTATATAATCTGATAAGCTATGATACAGTAACGGTTCTTAAGAAGCTAATATTTTGTGGCCCTACCCTTATTGTCAATGACATTACCAATTCGTCTAGGCATTGATTCGATGATATCGTTGATTTTTGACTGATCTAACTTTCTCCACTCTCTTTTTAACAGTGACGTAAGTTGTGATACGCCATCTGTAGGTAGCAGTGAACGACGAACGTTACGTTTTAGAATATTCCATACATTTTCTATGGGATTCAGATCAGGAGAACGAGCTGGCTAAGATAATGTCCTAAGCCCTAATTGAGACTTGCATAAGTTGACTCTACTACTCCTGTGACACGTAGCATTATCATCCATAAATAACCAAGTCGATGGATCACCAAGTTGATCTGTCATTTGGCCAATGTTCATTCGTAAAACATTCACATAACGTTCAGAATTCATGGTTCCTTGCTGTATGTGAAGTTCAGAGCGGCCATTGGTCCAAATGCCAGCCCAAATCAGTAGAGTCGCACCACCTTGTACCCGGGGACGATGCAAATGTCTCGGAATTTCCTGATCAGATTTTATCCATAATCTCAATCGACCATCACTATCCTTCAGACGGACTGATGCCTCATCAGACCAGACAACCCGATCCCATTGATTTCGCCAGTGACAATGACTCATTGCCCATCTGAGACGTCTTTTTGTATGCTGATCTGATAATTCGATCTGAGAGGGCCTCTTACAGCTCTTGAAATTCGACTCAATAAGTCTTCTACGAATAGTGGACTTAGAAATAGACGAGTCTAGTGCAGCCATCTCAGCTAACGAGAGAATTGGATCACCTTTAACAAATCTAAAAATTAGGCGGTCTCTACGTTTGGATGTTTTGCTTGGACGGCCAGAGCCCTCTTTACGACAGAGTCGAAAATCATTATTATGCCATCGATGCACATTTGTGTAAGGGACATTTAGTCGCTTGCTTGTAGCTCTCAAAGAAAACCCTAGTTCTATCAAGGCTGACACTTTGCCTTTTGTGAATGCGATCTCGTTATTGTTCATTTGTGCTTTGTATTGTTTTCAACCGGTAAGAGATAGATTTCTAGCTGAAAGCAATCAGGAGTGCTGCCAACACCACCGCAACGAAGTCAGGAAGCTATGGAACATGAAGTCCAGTTAATCACATGTAGCAGTTACATTATTGTTGATGAATAATAGTGCTATACTGGCTCTGATTGACCGATTTTCTTTATTTTTGTTTTGCTTGATAGCTTTTGGCTTGTAGAACAACATATTATATAACAAAGGAAACAAATGTAATTTTATAAGAGTGAGGTGTGATTTTGTGTAACATTGCTAAATGAAGATCAAATTATCTACTACTTTTTTATCTATAACAGGAGAACAACTCAATATTCATGCTTGAAATTTCCAACAATGATATTAGTAAGCACAACTGACATATCTTCCAAATTTTAGAGAAATTCGTTCAAGTTTGGCGGAGTTAGACAAAGTTGAAGTTAAGGCGATGTTTAAGGGTGATCCATTTTTTATGAAACAATCTGTATTAAACGCTATCTTAGCTAGCGCAATCACATCACTGTTTATCAAAATATTTGGCAAGTGCTTCAGAATAACTCTATGCTGAAGTATTGTAAATGTCAATTGTTCTATTTCTATGTCCTGAAATATATGTTTGCATACAACGAATACATTGCATACAATAGCAGTGCAATAAGAACTTTTGACAGCTAATGTAGCGATAAATTCGTCGATGATATCTATTGCAAGTTGATGGTCATTTATCGTTCGTTGAGCAATAATAATTTATATTCATCATGACAACGATAGCGGAATTGATTGCTCATCAGCTGTGACTCAGACATTATATCAATCAAATCAGAGTTTCTAGATTGAAATATTCTGATTATTCAAATTATGGACATTGGCATGAATATCATGTCTTAATTTTACCTATCTCTTCTCTAAAGCATTTTTAATTCTACATATACGCGCACGTGATTAGCTTAGTCATTCTGATTATGTTATGAATTGGTTAAATTCGACGACAAAAAATCTAGCTTTTGGTATAGCCTACTACATGTAGGCCGACATGTATTTCTGTTAGTGAAATATCGCTTTCCCATTTAGACTATGAAATATGCTATGCATGTTGATCAATGCATATCATTGATTATTATCTGGACTGTCGAATTCGAAGTCATAGTTGATGGCTAGGCTATACATGAGAGCTTCATTATCATTAAGGCAAAAAGACAGCTCACTCTGGTAGGCCGAACGTTTTAAACATTCGGCCTACTAGGGAGCTGTCTTTTTGCTTTTTTTGCCTTCATGAATTCAAAGTCGTCTGGCATTTTGGTAGATTTAGGGGTAATAATATTGTCTACAATCACACATATCCCATTAATATCAGATTTCAATATTTTTGATTTTCAGAACCGAAGTAATGAAGGTGATCAAGAAACGGTTACTTCCAACTCATTGGAACGTACGTGGGTGGTCGCAAGATATAACGGAAAACTATCCACGAATTGTAATGGACGCACAGGTCAATTCTATTTAAGTAAACTCCTTACATCCTATTGGCTGCAGACAATACAGATGACCTCCAAGACGCCATGAAATGCTCTATGATGCTTCAGATGTTCTAGCAGTCATTAATCCTCCCCAGAGTGTTGATTCAAGAGGATACTGCGCATGTAACAGCGATTTACTGAATACAGTAAATTAATCAAGTTGTTTGAATATCTAATTTTCCAACTATAAATCTAATCAAGTTGTGTTGGGCGTTGAGTGCACCTGTTCATGTTTAATAATCTGTGTGCTAGTCATCACTTTGTTTTGTCAGTCTTTTGAATATAATATATTGGAAGTATTGATATCATGTTTGTTCCCTTTGCGAAAAATGCACAAATTGTTGAGGGTCTCATCAAATGATTACTTCTGATGACATGGAAAACAATTCAATGATCTACAAAAGTATGGTGATGTAAGACCGACGGTCAAACTTGCGAAAATCAATGAAATTGAACAATGTTGTGTGGTTCCCGTATAGAAATTCCCAATCTACACCTAAAATTACCCCATCATAAAGTATACCAGATTATGACATAGTTGTAGAATCGTATTTCAGAATCCCGTCTATATTTGATAAAATTTCTTCCCAGGGAAAATCTTGGTAGAGATTCTATCGCAGATCCTTATGGTCATAATAATCTGGCATACTTTATAGCGCATAGATGATAGCTACACAATTCTCTGACAAAGCTCCTAAAGCCCTCGGGATCCATCAAATAATTTCCTTCTCTATATCCCATGAATCGCATAGCTATTCTCTATCCATTACATAGAAGCCAACATCAAAAATTAATGACTTTAACTTCTTGACCAAAAATGGCGCCTGTTAAATGAGAATTGCCCATAAGCGAATATTTCTTTACAAATGGACGAAAGAAAACTGTCTAAAATTTGATCAAAAAATGTTTGGAATTATCAAATGCCAGGAACAGCACTTCCAAAGATTTGGCCATGCTTGTGAACAAAGGTTTGTAATTGGTCCGGGACAAGTTTAGTAGTTACTGCCTTTCCATCAAGCATAATTTGGGTGTGAACGCCTCCTGGAGCATTAACTCTTCTGTGGAATTTCTAGACAGGATGTCGGGTCTGAATTGCCACTCCTTACAAGTACATGTATATGATTTCTCCACACTCTATACGAATCTTAATTTAGACCAGGTTAAGGACTCCTTGAAGGACTTATGTGAGTTAATTTAAGCAGTTCCAAGAGCTTCAGTTGCATTGGCTTTTATAGAACCTTCTTCTCGAATAAAAAATACAGAGGATATCACTGCTGGTCCAAAACCCAATTCCTCAATGCTATTACTTTCATACTGGATTACACTTTTGTCACTTTCGGGGGACTTGTCTTCAGACAAATTCGGGGCATTCCTATGAGTGGGAATTCCAGCTGACTTGTTCTTAGCATACAGGGAATTTAAGTTTGTGACGGGGCTCCTAACGAGTAAGAGATTTGGCTTAGCCAAACTTCTCTCTCGTACCACAAGGTATGTCGACGACATCTGTGTGTTTAATTACAAACATTTTGATAAGATACTTCCTGAAATCTACCCGGTAGATCTCTTAGCTAGCAGAAGCGGAGACAACAACAAATGCGTTAATTATTTGGATGTTAAAATCAGGATCGAAGATGGTGGCCAATACATCACAGAGGTTTACCATAAGGTTGATGAGTTCAGCTTCCCAGTGGTGCTGTATACTTTCCCCGAGAGTAATATGCCTTTGAACACTGGCTTAAACATCTTTGCTGCCCAACTCATCAGGTTCACCAGGATTTCATCTGATGCTTCCGCCTTCACATCAAGAGCTAAGGGCATTTTCGATATCTTCAAAGGAAGGGGTTATAAGGTCAATCTGATAGTTAATTCTTGCATAAAGTCCTTCTCAAAGAATAGGTTCCTCGTTTTTAAGTTTGGTTGTTTTTTGCCCCGCCAGATGCCCTCCATCATTGGCATGTTGGGCTAAGAAAACCTCTGCCAGATTCATTTGCTTCCTTTTGTTCTCAAAATTCCAAAATTTTATTTTCTGTTAGGTTCTGCTATGTTTCCTCAGGCTTGGAGAGACCTTCCATGTCGTGCATTCGATATGGTTGGCCTGGCCACGCCATGTGGTATAGGTTGGAGGCTAAGGGCCGAAACCTTGCTTCATGCAGCCACATGGTTCCTCCCTGATGACTCCATACATAGCTAATTCTAATTTTCACCATTTGTAATTTCTAAGCTAGCTTCTCGTCAAGTCCATGACGAACTCTCATTCTTGCTCTTGGATTGTAAAAATAAAATCGTTTATAAGTTTTAATTTATTTCCTTTCCCGTCTTCAGTTGGGTCGGCTAGCCTTTATATGTATATTTCGCTTCCTGCTCTGTACTGGGGTAAGTTACTCTATGTAGTTAGTATTAATTTGTATTTATTCGTTCATGACTTTTAATTACCTAATTATTTACAAGATTCTCCACTAGGGTAGTTGTTTAACTTTAGTATCTTCCGTTTCCTGGATCCTTCGAATTATTTTGACCGTGTCGTGTCTTAATTTGATGAATAATCAATCCTATGAATACGAATGAGATATAAAGAGAATTGATAACAATTAGAAATTGCGCAAGTAATTCCAAAAAAAATAATTCATAGATCAAAATATTCTAAAAATATAACAAAATTGAGGAAAATTTACAGGAAAGATGTTGCAATATATATAAAAGATAAATCTAATGAAAATTTACGGACACTGATGTATTCAAGAAAAAACCCAAAAACAAATAAGAAAAGAAAGGCGAAAAATGATAATTTAGAAAAATTGATAATTGCAAAAGAAAATAATGATCATAAGACATACTGGCATTTGATAAACAACAGGAAGAAGAAAATTCATCGAAAGTTATTTAAATTCAGCTAATTTCTTCAACGAATTTAAGAATACCGATATACCTTTGCAGTCCATGACAGGTAAAGCAGCAATCGAGACAACATCTACAATTGCAAATGAAATTTTAGATAAAGAAATAACAATGAATGAAATAAAAAAGCATTTAAATGGTAGATATGGGAAATTGGTAATTATTTTATCTGCAAAGGATCGCAATTTTTGAAAAACGAGACACGTTAAATTGGTGATGTTCTGGACCTCGGTGATCTCGTATAGGCTTCGTAAGCTAGACTGGAAATTCTAGTGCGATCTCTCGCTCTTTGTTAATGTTGAACAGTAGTATTCACTCTGTCATTCGATGTTACAGCCAAATTTGTATGATTGCAAACCAACATAGCTTTAGTTCTGACGTCATTTGCCGCTTTGATATATCTACTTAACTTAACAATGCTTCCAACATTCAATGTTTGTAATAAGCCATAGAAGTCTTGCTTCGAAACATCAATAAGAAATGTGTGTTACGCAATCTGATATCATTAGACACTGAATATTCAAAAATAAAATGAAATACAGTTTCTATTGTTCTATCATTGCGCAAACTGCACATTCTTTCTTCATATTCTAATCTATTTCTGTAACTTCCTGTTCTTACCGCTAAATTATGATTTCCACACATCATTTTCAACAATGGTGCTATATCTTTATGTGCTAAATTTAGGGTCAGATAATGTTTTATTGAGCAATCAAATTGTGCTGATTTCAAACAATCGGTTCCAGTGCGACTTGTTTTGGCGTCATTTATCCATTCAGTTGTAAAATGTTCAGTCAATCTGGTTTTAATTATATTCTTGCATTGTCCAATAGTTAAATTTAAGTTGATTATGTTTCTTCAAGATGTGGTGGATGTAGTCGCTTGATAAGTCTTCTTATTCTCCAAGACCATGTACATAAGTAGTTATTGCTATTCGAACTGAGTGAAATATGATCAAAGCAAATTTTCATAATACATTTATTCTGACTAAAAAGAATTCTAATCGAAAAATGAATTGCAGCTTTATAGAAATAAAGTTCTTGAGGGAGTAATCCAAACTCACCTATCAAGCGGTAGTTTGCAGTTGTAGGTGACAAATGATAGAAACGTTTGTAGAATTGAAACTATTAAATTTGATTGAGACAATTTTTTATGAAAGCAAGATTCTCCATCGTACATCATTTTTGATGAAGCTAGCATTTCAAAGATATTTCTTACAATTGCTTCTTACAACTTCTCCAAGTTCTTTTAATTTTTTGGTGGTTGAATAAGCTGATTGATTTTCATTTATTTTAGTTTGTGAAAGTAAATATTTTTCAGTATTATTTGATATCAAAAATCACAAGTACATATATTCTTTCACCATTTCAATTTGCTTTGTATAATTGTTTAAGTAAGTATCTAAAATAATCATATTCAAAATATCATTATGCCTCAAATGCCGCGACAATTGGTAGCCTTTCCCATTTACCATTAATTGGTAGATATTCCCGCCGCTAATACTAAATCAAACATTCAGGCTATCCAGGCCACCAGTTCAAAATAAAAATCGTTGTGACTGTCACAAGTATCTATATCTATGTATTTGAATTTCATTTATATTCATTCATATAACGTTGGCAAACTTGTTTCATTTAATTCTTTGGTTTAATGGTGTACTGTATGAAAATGAAATTATAATGAATTATCCAAGATATAGTAATGAAGAGATTGACAAGATTGTTTCGTATGCTATATCTTACGACAACTGTGAGCAAGCACGTCGACGTTATACAGAGGAGTATAATAAAGAATCAACTCCGGTTAGAACAATTAGAGATTGGAAGAAACGGTTTCTTGAAACCCTCTCCGTGCTTCCAAAACGACGTGGCAGTGATCAAAATGAACACAAAATCAACAATGCTACGAAAAATGCCATTGTAGGTGCAATGGGTGATGGAGTGTGTACTTCTCAACGACTTGCCGCACCAAGATTTGGAGTATCGTTAGGTACAGTCAATATAACATTCTCAAGGAATGTAACATGAAGGCTTTCAAATACAGACTTGTTCAACAAATTAATGAAGACGATTTTGAAAAGCGGTTGACATTTTGCAATTATGTTATTCAGATGCAGTTATTGGATCCCATGTGGCATCATAACATCATTTTTACTGATGAGGCGACTTTTCATTTAAACGAATTAGTCAATAGACATAACTGCTATTACTATGCTCAAAATAATGAACACAAGATAATGATCCAACCTTTGAAGTCTTCAGCAATAACACTCTGGGCTATGATTCCATATGATGGAAGATTGCGCTTTAGAATCCTCTTCGAAAAAATGAACCAGGAACGTTATTGTGATATTTTGAGAGAAATTGCGATACCATCTCTCACAAGTAATAGACATATCCATCATTATTATCAGCAAGGTGGTGCGTCAGTACACTGGGCGCTGGCAGTTAGAGAGCTACTGAATTCAAATCTACAACATCGGTGGATAGGTCGTTCTGGACCAACGGAATGACCGCCGCGAAGCCCAGACCTTACCATAAATGATTTCTTCCTTTGGTCATTTATGCGTGATAAAGTTTACACACAACCAAGGCCAACTACATTACAAGAACTAGCTGAGAAATGTGAGTATGCATCCAACCAGATTGATCACAATATGGTTCAAAATTGTTTTTCCAACTTTTCCAAGCGCTGTGGTATGTGCATTGAACATCAAGGTCGCCATATTGAACAATATATGTAATACCCATTTTGTATATTTTTGGTTATATTTTGTACATTTTAATTAAACGTTATTATGTTAAACATTCACAATGTTTTTGATTTAGCATTATATATCTTGATTTATTATTAGCGGCGGCAATAGCGTGAACATCCTGTATATATGTCTTCGCTACTGTAGTTATTATTATTATAATGTGCTGTTTCGTGATTTAACTTTATTCACTGAAATACATGAACCATTGTTAGTCCTCTCCTTCCAGAGTTTCATCATCCATAGTTTTCATCTTTTCATTGCACATCGACATCATTTGTAAATATTCCATACTATTTGCGCATTGTAATAACGCATGTGCATCTACATGTATGTGTTCTCACTCATCATTATTTATATATATCATCAGCACCCTCATTGACTTGCGAATTTCATTGTTAATTATTTTATCACACAAGAAACGTGTCTTCAATTTGAGAATAAACGTTCTCATATTCTGATATGCAATATGTTTTAATGTACAGGAATGCTTTTTAATGATTGTAATTATAATGTATTAATTGGCAAGATTCTCACACCAAGCCGCTTCCTTTTCATGTCTACGAGCGGGCGATTCGATGAAAAAGGACGATGGAGAAGATCAATGAAGAAGAACAAACTAGGAAAGAAGACGCTGGCGTTTCTGAGAGGGATCTCACGGCAGCTGCTCGCACGGAAGTCCGGACCCTCTGTTTCCCGAAAACAGCGAGTTTTAAGGAAGATCGCCCAAGTCGGCAGTTGTCCCACCGTGTGTGGCATTTAGGGTTAACAATGGATTTGTTACAAGAGTAATCACTGTCAAAGTATAATGTCACACCTTACACGATGTTATGACGGCATGAGATCTGCGCGGGTGAAAGAATGCTATGGGATGAACATAAATGACGAGTATGGTGCTATGATAGTTCAAAGACCTTTATGTAATGTAGCATTATATCATGGACTTTTAGGACAGTGATATCAGACATAGATGGGACTGTGTTAGCAGCTGAGACTGTCTGATATTTCTGCCCGCAAAATCCATGATATATTGCCATTGTATGTAACTCTTAAGAAATCTATGAATATTGCAATTCTTCATCACTGTTAGTCACAGATAATGGAGAGATGAAGAAATCTTTGATTGACTTTTACTGAAGTCTATGAAAGTTTGCTCTCTCAATAGATTTTAGTTCATCAAAAGTTTGAAAATCTATGAATGTTTGTAAATGTGGATACATTTAAATTTCACATTTCTATCTAAAAATGATTTGAAATATCCATTCACCAATTCATTCATTAATTGATTCTCAAGCTGGAGTGACGGACGCCGCTTCATGGCTATCTGGAACTGTGAGAATTCTATGTGATCTCAAACTCATTTCAACCATTTCTATGACCTCCAAAGCCATCGAGAGTGAAATACAATGCTTTTTCTTAATGTACGAAAGCTACAAGGTATTGGGGAGCTGGCTGTGGCAGTTTGAAAATGAAACTGAAGAGTTGGTAACATCATCAATTTTAAAAGTTGAAAGTGAAGCCTAGACATCGTGTCCACAGCCACTCTCCCATCTATCGTCTCTGTGATAAGACGCATGCAACCTCTGCAAAGAAAAGTTTCACTAAAGATAAAAGTTGACGATTTTTGCAGTTTTCAAGTTACAAAGAAAAGAGAGTAACAAAAACACGGAGGAAAACAAATAATGATGCCTTATCTTAGTTTCAGTGTGAAGAGGAGACATTTTTAATGATTTGTGTATTCAAGGATGGCTCCTGATATCATTGATCGCCAAGAATCTTTTCGTTTGAAAAAGAGTCTGAAACAATATTTTCTAGGAATAGATGGTGATCTCAGTATTGATCTGATCATCACACACAGTACTCATCACAGCTCACCGTCGGCAGGAGAAACAATGAAGCAGTTTTCCACATCGGGAATGATTGGCAGCTGCTCATCATCCATCACCAGCGCCACAATTCTCATCTCTTGAACTTCATTGAACTGATGGAGACATCCACACACGTCAGAATACCCACCTCCCACCGAGTAGACTGGTTTTCCGCCATGCAGTGCTGTCCGCCTCCACACAGATATTGTCTTCGGATCCTTCTTCATTTCTGCACCCAAGACAGCTCTTAGTTCTCCGACTGTAGGAGTCGATGACAGTCTGGCGGAGAAGGTGAAATCATTTCCTCCATTGAAGCTCTTACAATAATTTCCAATGCCGACCAACGTTTCTGGAAAGACAACAAATGCAGGACAATAACATCAGCTGGATTCTCACTGACAGTCTTTCTGTTCAACTTTTTGTCAGTAAGGAAATACTTTTGCCTTTTACACACTTTACTACGTCAGATCAAGCACGAGTCTCATAGTGTCTCTCAATGAATTCGTAAATGAAAAACAACGTCTTCATGGCCTCTCGTGGCTTCTGTGTGAAAGACGTCAAGCAAATTAAACATCGAATGTTGCAGATAATAATGTCGGAATGAAGTCGATCAATAATGTTCAGAGACAGTGACACAGGGAAATCCAATAATTCAACTTCGTGTACGATAATAGAGTAAGCTTACACTACTTAAAACTTGGGAAGTAACAACATGTTTCCGGAGATAAAACGAAAACAGAAGAAAAAAGGCAGATAAACATGGTGATCCAACTCGTCGCACGTTGGATGCAAAGTGTAGCATTGATTCTTACTTGCTTTCCGAATTAAATTACTGAAGTTAGATTTCCAGTGTTTTATATTGGACTCTGTTGTAACTGAAGCTCGAACTTGGGCAGATAAGAATGCGACTTTAAATTCCACGACAGAAAGAATAGGCAGACTTGGAGCTACATCACGATTCATCCTCACACGGCAGTCTACCGGAGATTTCACGATCACATCACTGTGACGCAGCTCAAGATTTTTTTCTGTGTACCCGTACAGAAATAAGTCCGTATGAAACATAGTATGCATAAGTATGAGCGATGCATACGTATGTCTTGACATTCTATAAAACATACTATGAATAAAAATGTATTACGCATATGTATGCATTATCATAGTATGAAACATAGTATGCATAAGTATGAATTTCGCATACGTATGTATTAACATACTGTGAAACATGGTCATAATTAAATATTTAAATTCATACCGTATACGCACACACATGTTATTGTGCAGGAGTAATCTATGTTGGGTAGCGGCAATTTTTTCTACTATGATGTATGATGCGCAACCCGAATTTTGTACCCATGCTGAATGATGCTGGTGATTATCAGTCATCTATACAGAATTAATGAGTGATATCAAATATAACTTTCGTTGAATATACGCATTTCATCTGTTGTTGTTCAAGTTCTTGATGAACGACGTACCCATATCTCTGGTCATTGGAAATAATTATTTTTCATTTAATTATCTTTGTCTAGTATTAAATAACTATTTTGCTAGCATATACGGACATTATTTGCTGATAACGAATCCGTCAATAGTTCTGATTCTTGTGATAATGAAATTCTTTCATATATGGAATGGACATGGAATGTTGGTCATGAATACGAAGTTTCATAAAGGTCGTTAAAAGTTGATCACATACAAAAGTGGTGATGGCGCTACTCAAATAGACTACATGCTGTTGAGACAAGATGGTCATGTGACTGTCAGAGATGTGAAATGCATCCCTGGAGAGGCCTGCCTAATACAACATCGGCTATTGGTCATGGATGTACATATGCAGCAAGAAGTGAAGGTATTTAGGAAAACTTTCAACAGAAAATTGAAAGTGTGGAAATTGAAAGATGAAGAAACGAGAAGAAAATTTGACGAAGTTTGCCAGCAGAAAAATGAAGCTCAATCGGAGATCGGTTGGGACCAGCTTCAATGTAATGTCATTCAGGCAGCAAAGCAAGTTCTTGGGGGAAACAAGAGGACGGCCGCGACAAGTGCAGCGTGAGACGTGGTGGTGGTCTTGTGAGGTACAAAGAGCTATAAAGAACAAGAAATTGGCTTTCAAAAGGTGGCAGAAGTCAAAAACTGAAAATGACCGTAAAATGTACAAGGATGCGTCAAAATTGTCTAAGAAAGCTGTTGCAAAGGCCAGAGAAGAATCGTGGCAGACATTGAGCAGGAACATCAGTAAGACCGAAACGCAAAACAAGATGTTCAGGATTGCGCGACAAATGAAAACAGAAGGGAAAGATGTAGTTCAAGGAAACTTCGTGAAAAGTGAAACAGGAGAGATTTTAGTTGAAGAAGCAGACATCAAAATCCGTTGGAAAGAGTACTTCGAAGGATTGCTAAACAAAAGCAGCAACTTCACCATCGATGAGCCAATTATAACTGAAGGACCCACAGAAAGAGTGACTGCGGAAAAAGTACGTAGTTCTCTATGCGACATGAAAAATGGTAGAGCTCCTGGACCATCAGGCCTTTCAGTTGAACTGCTTAAGGGAGCTGGTGAAGATACTGTAATGAGACTGATGACAGTATTTCAGGAGGCAATCGACAGTGGCGGTCTGCCGTATCAATGGCAAAGAAGCCTGACTATCCCCATTTACAAGGGAGAGGTGATTCTCTGGAATGCGGCAACTACAGAGGGATTCGCCTGCTGGAACATGGTACGAAGCTGTTTGAGAAGGTCATAGAGAGGAGGTTGAGGAAGCTAATTAGCATTGATTGCCGGCAGTTTGGTTTCCGAAGACGGAAATCTACAACTGATGCTGTCTTCATCCTTCGTCAGTTGCAAGAAAAGTACAGCCTAAAGAAGAAGAAGCTCTACCATGTGTTCGTCGATCTCGAAAAGGCTTCCGACAGAGTCCCTAGAGAAATCATCGAATAGGCATTGCGCAGACAAGGAGTTCCTGAGAGATTGGTTTCGGTTGTAATGTCCATGTATCGGAGTTCAAGAACGCAAATCGTGACAAAGTTTGGTCTGTCGGAGGAACTGGACGTCGGCATGGGAGTACACCAAGGGTCAGCGCTTAGCCCCTTACTGTTCATTACAGTGATGGAGGAAGCGTCCAAAGATAGTCGAGGATCCGGCCCATGGGAGTTGCTGTACGCCGATCTGGTTTTAACAGCTGCCTCCAAGCAAGAAGCCATTGATATGTTTTCAAGATGGAAGGATGGTTCAGAGGGACATGGCTTGAAGATCAACGGGGCGAAGTCCAAGGTCATGGTAACTGGGAAGAGCAAAGAACGCACCAAGTCTGGAAAGTGGCCGTGCAGTTGTTGTGGCAGGGGAGTCGGAGCAAACTCGATCTTTTGTGTTTCCTGCAAATTGTGGTGTCACAAAAAGTGCTCCCGATTGCGATCATTTCAAGGAATAACAGGCTTCCGATGTCCGAAGTGCGCGGATGTTCCCAACTCGCCTGAGGATGATTCACTTAATGTGAATGGGATCGTCCTACAAGAGGTCCAAGATTTTTGTTACCTCGGAGATGTCGTGGACTCAGAGGCAAGCGCAGAAGGAGCGGTTCGGACTCGCATCGCGGCTTCATGGACGAAATGGAGAGAATTGGCCAGTCTTTTTACCAACAAAGGCATCCCATTGAAGTGTAGAGCCCATGTGTATGAGATGTGTGTAAGATCAGTTCTCATCTACGGCGCTAAACGTGGCCCCTCAGCCTAAGGCTGGTTGAACTTCTGAGAAGTACTGACAGACGAATGCTGAGGTATATGGCAAAGGTCAGGTTGAAAGACAAAGTTACAGGCGAAGAAGTAGCGAGACGCTGTGGTTTGCCCGAACTTCCAGTCCGCCTGCGGCAAAGACGTCTGCGCTGGTTTGGCCACGTAAGAAGAGCCAATGGTGACGTCATTAATGAAGTCTACAACTTGTCAGTCGATGGTTGCCGTCCACCTGGAAGACCAAAGAAGACTTGGCAAGCCTGTATCCATGAAGATCTGGAGTCTCTGGAGGTGTCGGAAGACATTGCTCTAGATCGTTCGAGATGGAAACGGGTCATCGCATCTACGTCCAGCCCCGGAACCGGGAAGAAGAGACGTAAAACGAGGAAGTAAGAAGTAATATATGTATATATTGTTCATGCTTTTCAGATACTTTATGCAAAATGTCTTTGCTACAAGCTGAAAATTTCATCTGAGACGATTTTATCAAACACGTATGGTACTTAATGCATGCAATTCTGAAATATTACTCATTGTTTTCCTATGATTATTAATGCAATAATGATATTTATGGAGCTTCCACAGTATCTCCACAATATTTCAACGTGTTTTGAAAATGATAGTGAAAACCTACTGATGATGCCAATCGATTTTGTTTTATTTTTAATGCATAAATGATTCATTTATGTATATTTAGTCTAACCAAGAATTCATCGAGTTGGATCCTTCTCATCTCATAATTGCATGACCTACATGCATTTTTTTACATAACATGATGATATCATAAGAATTTGATTAACGATTACCATGCATATAAGAGCAGGTATTATTCTTGTTTAAACGAAATAATAACGTGTCTTGTAGCTTTCTTTTGCTCAAAGAATTAGTTATTCAACGAGTTTACTTTTGAAAAGTCTCATGTGTATTGTGGATCTCTACAATGTCAGTAAAAATTTGAAAGTCCATTTTTGAGTAATCTAAAAGTTAAATATGAAAGTTTTGCTAATATAATTTCCTTGAGTTGCCATTGATTAAGCGCTATTTTGAACACCAACACATTTTAGATAAGAAATTCTATCAAACATGATTCATGAAAGTAATAAAAGCTAATTCAATTAGTTTCGAAAAATATTGTTGATATTTATTTTGATTATTTATCTTTCCTATTATTGCTTGAGAAATTGCCACCATATCATAAACGTGTATAATTCTTTTATTAGTGTGTCATTGTATCTGAAGTTTTCCATCATGCCCATCAGGGTTGTCCAGTCTAACTCAGAAGGCTCCTAGTTCCTTTCACTTCTCTAATAATAAGCATTAGTTTATTTCCATTGAAAGCATAAATGAACTTGTATGAACGTCAAAACAATAAACTTCACACTGTCTTGACGTGGGAGCATTATTATTAGCTACTTGCATTACAGGTAACGGTAACGGATTCTTTTAAGATTGTTTATGCTACTGAATGCTAACGAGTTGCTTCACTTTCTTTTTTATCTTCTGCTTAGGGGTTTATGGTACCGTCCTCTTCACTCGAACTTTGATTTTAAAAAATCATACAAAAATGTTTATCTTTGATCAAATGGGTACGTCGTTCGTGTGTTATAACAAATGAATGCCATATATGTGATTTTAACCTAAGGGAGAATTGTAATTATTTTGATCTTACAATGATGCTAATAGCTGTCTCCCTCATGATATGTTCTCTATCTAAATCAGTTGACTTGCTACATTTGACATGTTACCGGAGAGACAAGGTGCTTTTGACTTTGTTCCCTTTCAGATTAAAATACGACATATTGAATACAGAATGCATGTTATTATTCATATGATAAGTGGTGCATATAATAATGAATTCATACTGTTATAGAATATATGTACAACATCAAAACATATGTGCTTATGTATGATATTCCTTCGTACGATATACTGCTGTATGCATATATGTTGCATTTTTATGTCAGGAACATACTCTGAAAACTCACGTGTGTTTAGGATGAGTATACGTACCTATTTTCATAGCATATTTCTTTGTATGATTCATGCGTATGGCACGACAACGCGTTACTTGCTCTTAGTACGTCTCACCATGTTTCGTATGTCTGTTCCATGCTATGTTTCACATCATGTTTTCACAGCGTGTGCCATATGAGTATGCATACTATTTTCATAATATGATTCATACTAATTTTTTCTGTTAATTATATATGATGCATGAACAAACACTTCCGATTCTTATCTAGAGAGAAATTATGAATTTCAAATCGCCGTGACCACATGGTCACGCTAGGCATTACTAGTGTCAAATAGAAAAAAGATAGATTTTAATTTCATGTCTTAAAAACGCTACAAAATGCATAATCAACAGTGCTTTATTTCCCGAAATGATGAAAATGATAGAAAAATGTTGTATTCACTGGGATTCGAACCCTGCTCTGACTGAAGCGGTAGTCGAGTACTGTAACCGCTGCACTACTACATCACCTGTACACTATTACCTTACCTGTCACTACATCACTGTTATCACATTTTTAAAAGTATTACCATCACTCAGAGTTTATTTAGTTTGAAAGTAGCACCATATTTTCGTATTTTTGTATTCCAGAAAGTATTCGTTGGATGAAGTCGTTGGCATGATAGAGAATGAAGATGATCGTGAAGTAGTTGAAGTTTACATTGAGCCTCCTGAAGCAAATGTTCTTACAGATGAAGATCTTGATGTTAATCATTTAAGTGGAAATCAACTGCGTGCGCCAGCTGAAATAACAACTGCAAATGATGATGAAGACTTACATGTAGAAGTAGATTTTGATACTGAAGAATTACTAGAATCCAGCAAATCATTAAAATGGACAAACAAGAAAGATGTCGATCCAAGAAACCCTATTTTTCCGGCAGGTAATTACTCGCGTTACGCTGACTTTTCACCCTCGGAACTGTTTGAATTATTTTTTGACGACGCCCTTATTAAAGATATACTTATTGAAACCAACCGTTATGTTGCAATTGACAACAACGTTGAATGCCAATATGCTGTTCCAGAACTGAAGGTGTTTTTTGGAATACTCATGGTTTCTGGATACAATTCCGTTCCGTGTAGAAGGAATTATTGGCAAGATGCTTCTCATCTAAGAAACCAGCTGATCTACAGGAGCATGCGAAGAAATAGATTCGAGAGCCTCATGAGTCACATCCACTTTGCGGATAACAGCAAAATCAATCGCAACGACAAGTTGTACAAAATTCGCCCTTTGATTGACAGTCTTAGAAACAATTTTCAGAAACATTTCGTTCCTGAGCAAAACCTTGGCTATGACGAAGCCATGATTCGTTATTTCGGCTCCAATTCAATGAAACAATTCATCAGAGGCAAACCTATTAGGTTTGGTTATAAAGTATGGTGCCTCAATACACCTCAAGGCTATCTGATCAATTTTGAAGTATATCAAGGAAGGAATGTTGTCGATTCAAATGACAAATACGATAAATGCTTTGGAAAATCTACTGCACCGTTATTGAAATTTATAGATCAATTGCCAAAACTACCATTTTCATTCTTTTTTGACAATCTTTTCTGTTCTGTCCAACTTCTGTTAGAACTCGCGCGACGTAATCTTGGAGGCACAAGGACAATGCGGCCGAACAGAATCTCAAAAACGGTGTCTTTGCCAGACAGAAAAAGTTTTCAGAAGGCTGATCGAGCAGACGCTGACTGGTGCTCGGCAACTAATAACAACATCGGAATAACAATTTGGAAGGACAACAAGCCTGCCATCATTGGATCGAACTGCTACCCTTGCAATCCTCTCCAAACATGCCAACGTTTTTCACGTGAATCAAAACAATATGTCTCGGTTCCACTTCCCAACGTCATCAAAATGTACAACGCAAACATGGGTGGAACAGACAGACTCGACAATAACGTCGGTAACTATCAAACAAACATAAGAGGAAATAATTGGTACTTCCCTATTGTTACTTGGCTATTGGACGTAGCAGTTCAGAACGGTTGGTTGCTTCATAAAGCGAGTGGTGGATCAATGACATTATTTCAATTTCGCCGCGCTATTGCTGTTTCGTACCTAGAAGAGCACGGAACAGAGCCAAGAGGTCCTGGAAGACGTTAAAATAAAGAAAATCTTTCAACCGCTGGTAAGAATCCATCTTCATTGCTAAAAAAATTTCACACATTTCAACCTTTCTATGTTCCTATTTCAGGCTCAGTTCGCTTCGACGGTGTCAGCCATCTTCTTGGTGTCCCACCAAACAACAAGCGTCGGAGGTGTGCCGGGGAAGTTTGCAAGTCTGTGGTGCGGTCGGAGCGCAAAAAATGCGATGTCGGATTGTGCAAATTTTGTTTTGCGGATTACCATAAAAAAGCTTAAATTTTGCTTTCGACACGATAACTGCCCAGCGTGACCATATGGTCACGGCCTTTTTCTACAAAGTACAAGTTGTTTTTTGAAACGAGTGTTAAAAAGTTTTTGTATTAACTGTTCTACATTAAATACAGATGTATATTTTTTGATTTGCTGAAAAAAAAGAAACCGGGAAAAAAAAGAAAAAAAAATCATACACTAAAGTATGAAGATGATTGTAAGACGACAGTATATTCCATTCTTAAGTCGATGTATGTAGACCATCTAGCTGACAGTCGTGACACAGAAGAGGAAGTTTCTTCTCTAATTGAAGAATTAATTAAGATCTTTGGTGACGCTAAGATGGATATTAAGAAATGGATGGCGAATTCCAAAAGTATAAGACATGATTGAAATGTTCAAGATCAAGCTGAGAATATTCTTGATGACGCTCTGCCAATGACGAGAATGCTGCGTCTTTCTTGGAATGTAGAAAAGGATGAACTCCACACATTTTGAAAACAATGTTCTCTCCACAAAACCAACTAAAGGATCTATTTTGAAACTTATTGCGAAACTTTATGATCCTTTGTGGTATTTAGATCCATTCATGATAAAAGCAAGAGTGCTGTTCCAGGGCATTTGGCCACTACGGTTCTCATGGGACGAGCATCTTCCTGATGAGTGTGCAAAACAGTGGTAGAAGTGGTATAAACAAATACAAATGTTGCATCTTATAAGTATTGAGAGATTTTTGCATTTGAAATTCAAGCAGCAGTTTTTCATTCATGTTTTCGGTGATGCTTCCAAAGATGTATATTTTGCAGTTGCTCATGTAAGGACAATAGATGATCATGAAGTCCATGTCAATTTGGTTATCTCTAAAACTCGACCAACTCCATTAAACTCCAAATCTATACCACATTTACAACTTATGGCAGCCACGATTGCAGCTAGGTTAGCCCAAACACTAACACAAGCGTTGAAGGGAGTGACATTTTGGACACATTCCATGATGTGCTGTACTGGTTAAGACGTCCAGCGAAGTATTATAAACCGTTTGTGTCAAATAGAGTTGGCGAAATTCAATCGGTCAGTGATCCTGAGCAGTGGAGGTATGTTAACACTAAGGAAAATCCAGCAGACATTCCAACAAGAGGTGAACATATTGTGAGTTTGAAGTGTAATGATTTGTGGTGGCATGGTCCATCTTTTCTGATGCTGACTGAAGACAAGTGGCCTGTGAACAGAATTGATGAAAATGAGCTTCATGAGAAGGAAGAAAAGCAAGTTATCCAATGTTCTTTTAAGGAAGTAATGAATGATGGTTTCAGAATAAATCCAAAAAGATGGTCTAACAAAAGAAAGCTAATTACACGTAAAAGAGTCGGCTATGTTTACAGATTTATTCAAAACTGTAGAGTAAAGAGATACGATCGAATTTTGACGTCAGAATTACAGCTAGAAGAGTGGCAAAGGCCGAAGGGACACTTATCAAAATGTGTCAAAGTGAATCTTTTTCTCACAAAGTAAACTTTATTGATGATGCTAACGTTATACGTAAAAGTCAACTTAAAAACTTAAATCCGTTTTTGGATGATGACGGTGTTTTGCGGTATAAAATTAGATACCAAAATGTCGAGTGGTTAGATATGGAGTCCGAATTCCCAACCATTTTGCCTAATGATCAACCGCTATCGGACTTGATTGTAAAAGAGGCACATGAGAAAATTGGACATCCAGTCGGTCGGTACTAATGCTACTCTTCATGAGCTTAATAAACGATTTTGGATAATTAAAGTAAGAAAAGTTTTAAGATCTGTAAAGAGACAATGTATGAAATGCAAAATTATCAACGCTAAAGTGACACAGCCACAAACGGCTCCGATTCCAAACTTCAGTTCAACGTAGCAAAGTGCGTCAAGGTAACAAAATTAAAAAAAACAAAACAAGCTAATGACTAGTTAATTTTCAATAGGTACAAAATATGATTTAAAAGAAAATTTGTATATCCTAAAATGTCAAAAAAATTTAAAAATGCTTACTAGAAGGACAAACAACGCTTCTCCTCTCCTCATGTGTAATGAATTGGCGAGTAAGTCGTTCTGTTCAAAATTATGTTTGTCACTTATATATTGAAAAGATCCTATTTAACAGTCTGCCCATTCAGATGATAAGAGGACAGGTCTGTTTCCAATCAAAATACCAGATCTAGCTAACACAGCGGGATTACGCTATCTAAAATCTACCAGGTGTGTAAGAGAATTAATGTTAGTTCCTTAAGCTAAAACGTGAAATAAAATTCTACAAAATATGCATACAAATTATTTGACTATTTTTAATGAAGTCATCAACAGGAACTTGGTCAGGACGATCGCGTTTCGACCGCTTCATCCTGGACGCTCAAACCCGACCAAGCGCGGTCCTGTACATTTAGGATGCACAGCCTCAAAAGTTATATTTATAATAGGGAAAGATTAGCATCTATCAAAAAAATAGTCACTATTGACTGAAATGTACCTCAGGCACTTGAAAGAAGGACAGAGTCCAGCCAGTAGAGGTCAAGAGGCGGGGACATAGTCCACCTTCAACTCAAGACGTGCTGCAAAAACAATTCAACGTAGCAAAGTGCGTCAAGGTAACAAAATTAAAAAAAAACAAAACAAGCTAATGACTAGTTAATTTTCAATAGGTACAAAATATGATTTAAAAGAAAATTTGTATATCCTAAAATGTCAAAAAAATTTAAAAATGCTTACTAGAAGGACAAACAACGCTTCTCCTCTCCTCATGTGTAATGAATTGGCGAGTAAGTCGTTCTGTTCAAAATTATGTTTGTCACTTATATATTGAAAAGATCCCATTACTCCAAGTATATTTTATTTTTGGGCTCGTGATGCTTGTCAAAGGGTGTACAACATCCGCGTAATTTTTGCAAAATTTTCTATAATACCCAGCCATACCAAGGAATCTTCTTAGTTCCTTTATTGAGTTAGGTACAGGAAAATTTACAACGGCTTGAACTTTTGCCATAATAGGTTTTATTTTCCCATATCCGATTTCAAAACCTAAATAGTTTAGCGACTGTTTCCCAATCTCACTTTTGCTGAGGTTGATTGTTAAATCGGCCTCGCCGATTCTTTGGAATAATTTTCGTATTTGTTCCAAGTGATCTGGCCAGTCATTACTATAAACGATTATGTCGTCAATATATACGGCGCAGTTGTCTAAATTTTCGATTGACTTTATTAGCTAGTCTTTGAAATGTTGATGCGGCATTTTTCATTCCGAAGGGCATAACTTTGTATTGAAATAAACCCTCTTCTGTGACGAAGGCTGAAATTCGCTTTGCTCTTTCTGTTAAAGGTACTTGATAATATCCTTTCAATAAGTCAAACTTGCTGATTATTTTCGAATCTCCTACTTGTTCAATGCAAGTCTCGATATTCGGCAAGGGATAATTGTCTGCGATTGTCAATTCATTTACTTTTCTATAATCGGTACAAAAACGATGAGTTTTATCTGGTTTTGGTACCAAAATGCATGGTGAACTCCAATTGCTGTTGCTATTTTTCTATTATGTTATGATCTTTCAGATATTTTACTTCCTTTCTCATAATTTCTCTCTTCTCTGGATTTCATTCTGTACGGACTCTGTTTTATTGGCCTTTCTTCAGATAATTCGACATCATGTTCTGCCCATGTAGTTATTTGCGATGATCGGCAAATATTCCTTTGTGCTCTTTAATTATTTCTTTTATCTTTTCTTTCTGTTCGAAATCGACATGCTGGAAATGGCTATCAAGATTTTCTAATATCTTTGAATTATTCATTCTTGGCATGATGAGATTGACTTCCTCTTCTGCATCACCCGGCGATGCCAAGTTCGTCAGCGATGTTGCCGCTGTAGACTCCCCTGACGCAATCATAGTGATCGAAGTGCCTGTAGAATTTTCTTTTATGTCACCCAGTGCGGGCAAATTCGTCTGCGATGCTGACACGCAGACTCTCCGGCACAGCACCAGAAGGGTTTGACTCAGTTGTTGACTCTTCGTCTCGGTCGTGATATTTCTTGAGCATATTTATGTGACACATTCTTTGTTTCTTTCTTCTATCCGGAGTTTCTATAACATAGTTGACTTCACTTATTTTCTTTTGTATCATATAAGGACCTTGATACCTTGCCTTCATCGGATCTCCCGAGATTGGCAATAATAAGAGTACTTTTTCACCTTGCTGAAATGTTCTTTCTTTTGTGTTTCTGTCAAATTGCTTCTTCATTTTACTTTGCGAATTTATTAGATTAGCCTTTGCAGACTTTTGTATCTCAGTGAGTCTTTCTTTGATCTCAGACACGTAGTCTAACAAATTCATGTTTTTCTTCTCTTCGCTGAGCATATTTTCTTTCATCAACTTCAAGGGTCCTCTAACTTCATGACCGTAAATTAATTCAAATGGACTAAATCCAAGTGAATCTTGAACTGTTTCGCAGATGGCAAATAATAGCATTGGTATACCTAAATTCCAGTCTTTTTGATGTTCTTCGCAGTAAGTTTTCATCATAACTTTCAATGTTTGATGGAATCGTTCTAACGCACCTTGAGATTCTGGATGATAAGCAGTTGAACAAATATGTTTTACTCCAAGTACTTCTGACACTTGACTAAATATCTTCGATGTAAAGTTCGTGCCTTGATCTGAGCGTATGACTTTCGGTAATCCCACCATAGTAAAGAAATTGATCAAAGCCGAACAAATATTTTTGGCGTTAATGCTTCTCAATGGGATAGCTTCTGGAAATCTGGTTGACGAACACATAATTGTAAATAGATATTCATGTCCCATTTTGGTTCGTGGTAAAGGTTCCAACACAATAATTATGATATTTCTGAATGGTTCTTCGCACGCAGGGATTGGAAATAACGGCGCTTTCGGAGGATCTAACTGATGTTTACCAATTATCTGACATGTATGACAAGTTCGACAGAAGTTAGCTACATCTTTGTACATTTTCGGCCAGTAAAAATGCTTCAATATTCGATGAGTTTTGCGTACACCGAGATGACCACTTAATACGTTTTCGTGTGCAACGCTTAAGACTTTTTCTCGATATGAACTTAGGTATTACAATTTGATGTGCTTCTTGCCATGTTTCTTCAGGAGTGGCTTCTCTTGGTTTCCAGCAACGAAATAGGATACCATTTTGCTTGTAAAAGTAAATGCGCTAATTCTTATCACTCTCGCTCAGTTCTGCGGAGATGTTTGTAATTCTTCATCGCTTTCTTGTTCTTTTATTAGTTGACACCGATCTATATTCGCTTCGAATGTTATTTCTTTCTCTTCAATATTTTCATCAATTTCATTCTCTTTTTCTGATTTCTCTTTCTTACTCATGGATCTTGTGACGGCACATACTGTTGTTTGTTCACTTTCTTTCGCTAGTTCAATCTCTTTCAGTTCATTCTCTTTCGCTTCATGATCTTTTATTTCTCCTTCGTTTGCTTCAATTTCTTTCATGTCTGTTATCACACGTGGTACCTGAACTTTGCATCCGGCTAAGTCGTTCCCAACAATCAAATCGATCCCTTCAATAGGAATTTCTTCTCGATCGACTAAACCAATTATGAAGGTACCTTCCACTATCTCGGTTTTTACGTACAACTTATGCAGTGGAGCTGAGATGCATCCTCCGACGCCGCGGAGTGGACACATAATCCCGTGTATGTAGCATGTGACACTGGAACTATGTCTTTCACTATTAATGATTGAAATGCTCCGGTATCTCGCCATACTGTAACTGGATATAAATCATCTTTATCATTACCAACTAGACCGTCTTTCGTGAAAGCTTGCTTCCCTTCTTCAATTAGTTGTTCACTTTCGTCGACTGAAGTATACCTATCATGCTCATTGACCTGAACACCATAAAAACTAGTAGGAAAGGATTTTTCCTGCACAGTCTCAAGATGGCAGTTCGTTTCACGAACAAGCGTTACGGGCTTTCTATCGTACTTTTCTGGTCGTCCATGCAATTGCCAACATTCTGTTTTTGCATGTCCCTTTCTCTTACAGTGTTCACATTCTATTTTCCATCTTGGCGTTTCTCGTTTTCTCATATCTTCTGGCTGTTTGTTTTTATTGTCATATTGTCTGTCGTCTTCGTAATATTTTTCCTGTCTTTTGTCTTCATGATATTTTTCTGCACTTCTTGTGTAATAGTTTCTTGGCTTTTCATAATGGTAATACGACCGTGGCTTTTTATGTGTCAATTCGTATTGATCGGCGATTCTTGCTGCTTCGGTTATGTTTTGTGGCATTCTCTCATCTAAATATACTTTGATTTGTGGACTCAAACAGTTTCTTAAATTCTTCGATGAGGATGACATTTCGTAGTTTCTCAAACGTATCGGCGTTTTCGGCTTTCGTCCACTTATCAAATAAGACTTCTTTATCTTTGGCAAATTGTAAATGATTTTGCTCTTTCATTCTTTGCCATGAACGGAATTTCTGTCGGTAGGCTTCTGGCACCAACTCATAGGCTTCAAGGATTACTTGTTTTACCTTTTCATAATCTTTGGCATCGCCATTAGGTAAGGCTGCATACGCCTTTTGTGCTTTAACCAGTTAAAACTGTCTGCATCAGGAAGGTCCATTTTTCTTTTGGCCAGTTTGCCGTTTCAGTAACCCTCTCAAAACACAGGAAAAATTGTTCCACGTCTCTTTCGGAAAACTTTGGAACTATAGAATGCATTTTCTGTTAATGATGCTTCTGATTTTCTTTTTTCAGTTTTCTGCTTTTGTTCTTATTCTCTCTAGTTCAATTTCTCTTTGCATATTCATCTCTTTTCTCTGAGTTCTATTTCGGCCTCCCTTTGTTCTCTTCGTTCTTCTCGTTCTAATCGCTTTTCTTCCAATTCTATTTTTTTTAATTCTAACAACACATTGGAATTTTCCGGCAACTCTCCTTGGACATCCTTTTCTATCTTGCCTTCTTCGATGAAATGCCCTTTGATTCTCTGGAGTATTTGCTCCTTTCGCATAGTCATCTTAACTGGCAATTGCAACTGGATTCCAACATCGAATAGTTCCGCTTTCTTCAATTCCTTCAGCTGTTGCACATTTGGGGCTTCATTGAATTGTTTAAGGAATTCTTTAGCATCGAAGTCCATTTCTTACGTTCTTAGCTAATTCCTAACAATCCTTATTAAATAACCCGAGAAAATTTTATTTTATTTAGGAAGATCAAAAAACGCGATAAAAAAATCGAGAAATATATAGCTCAAAACTTGCCCACGGTTAGTTTTAGCCTTATGCTTAGGCCTACAGTTATTAAGCCTTAAGACTTAACTTAAAAAGAGTGGACCGAGGAAGCGAAAAAAGAAAAAGTTCAGAACCTTAACTGGGAAGAAGTGGTAGTTCGAAGAACCGACGGCTCTCAGGCGAGCTGTGCGTCAGTGAAAACAAAGCTGGCTCCTGGCGTGGTCGCCAAATATGTTACGGGTTATTATTATTTTATTATTCCCAAAACATATGATTGAAAAATGTAAATGAAAAATGTGGATAAACTATATTGTGAAAATAAATAAATGGTGCAAACAGTCCTTACAAGGACAGATGGTACGTTCACAGTTACAAGACAGTCACAGCACCAACAGAGTCTCCAGATTCTTCCAGGACCACAAGTCGTGGTGATCACGTCCGCAGCAGTTCGGTGATAATTCGCACATAGAAGATAGGCTGCAACACCGTCAACGGCTCTCGCCGACAACTTCGCTTGGAGAGACCAGATTGGGTGAGCGGGCGTTGTTCAAGCCGCGTTAAATACGTCTGTGAAGATTCGCTCACGGTCAGCTACCAATTGTTTGGTCATCCATTGTCTGATGACATGACATGTTTGTTGTCGGTCATGTACCGTAGATAGCTGACAAGCTGGACTTTTGCATGACATTGGAACTTGAAATGCAAACCGCGGAAAAGTTATTGCTCTAACAATGGAATGGAGATTGCTCTCACAAAACAATAAAATGCATAATAAAGCAAGAAGACAAACTGCCTAGCGCACAACAATTATATATCTTGATTTATTTGATCATTTATGCGTGATAAAGTTTACACACAACCAAGGCCAACTACATTACAAGAACTAGCTGAGAAATGTGAGTATGCATCCAACCAGATTGATCACAATATGGTTCAAAATTGTTTTTCCAACTTTTCCAAGCGCTGTGGTATGTGCATTGAACATCAAGGTCGCCATATTGAACAATATATGTAATAACCATTTTGTATATTATTTGTTATATTTTGAACATTTTAATTAAACGTTATTATGTTAAACATTCACAATGTTTTTGATTTAGCATTATATATCTTGATTTATTATTAGCGGCGGCAATAGCGTGAACATCCTGTATATATGTCTTCGCTACTGTAGTTATTATTATTATAATGTGCTGTTTCGTGATTTAACTTTATTCACTGAAATACATGAACCATTGTTAGTCCTCTCCTTCCAGAGTTTCATCATCCATAGTTTTCATCTTTTCATTGCACATCGACATCATTTGTAAATATTCCATACTATTTGCGCATTGTAATAACGCATGTGCATCTACATGTATGTGTTCTCACTCATCATTATTTATATATATCATCAGCACCCTCATTGACTTGCGAATTTCATTGTTAATTATTTTATCACACAAGAAACGTGTCTTCAATTTGAGAATAAACGTTCTCATATTCTGACATGCAATATGTTTTAATGTACAGGAATGCTTTTTAATGATTGTAATTATAATGTATTAATTGGCAAGATTCTCACACCAAGCCGCTTCCTTTTCATGTCTACGAGCGGGCGATTCGATGAAAAAGGACGATGGAGAAGATCAATGAAGAAGAACAAACTAGGAAAGAAGACGCTGGCGTTTCTGAGAGGGATCTCACGGCAGCTGCTCGCACGGAAGTCCGGACCCTCTGTTTCCCGAAAACAGCGAGTTTTAAGGAAGATCGCCCAAGTCGGCAGTTGTCCCACCGCGTGTGGCATTTAGGGTTAACAATGGATTTGTTACAAGAGTAATCACTGTCAAAGTATAATGTCACACCTTACACGATGTTATGACGGTATGAGATCTGCGCGGGTGAAAGAATGCTATGGGATGAACATAAATGACGAGTATGGTGCTATGATAGTTCAAAGACCTTTATGTAATGTAGCATTATATCATGGACTTTTAGGACAGTGATATCAGACATAGATGGGACTGTGTTAGCAGCTGAGACTGTCTGATATTTCTGCTCGCAAAATCCATGATATATTGTCATTGTATGTAACTCTTAAGAAATCTATGAATATTGCAATTCTTCATCACTGTTAGTCACAGATAATGGAGAGATGAAGAAATCTTTGATTGACTTTTACTGAAGTCTATGAAAGTTTGCTCTCTCAATAGATTTTAGTTCATCAAAAGTTTGAAAATCTATGAATGTTTGTAAATGTGGATACATTTAAATTTCACATTTCTATCTAAAAATGATTTGAAATATCAATTCACCAATTCATTCATTAATGGATTCTCAAGCTGGAGTGACGGACGCCGCTTCATGGCTATCTGGAACTGTGAGAATTCTATGTAATCTCAAACTCATTTCAATCAAACCATTTCTATGACCTCCAAAGCCATCGAGAGTGAAATACAATGCTTTTTCTTAATGTACGAAAGCTACAAGGTATTGGGGAGCTGGCTGTGGCAGTTTGAAAATGAAACTGAAGAGTTGGTAACATCATCAATTTTAAAAGTTGAAAGTGAAGCCTAGACATCGTGTCCCACAGCCACTCTCCCATCTATCGTCTCTGTGATAAGACGCATGCAACCTCTGCAAAGAAAAGTTTCACTAAAGATAAAAGTTGACGATTTTTGCAGTTTTCAAGTTACAAAGAAAAGAGAGTAACAAAAACACGGAGGAAAACAAATAATGATGCCTTATCTTAGTTTCAGTGTGAAGAGGAGACATTTTTAATGATTTGTGTATTCAAGGATGGCTCCTGATATCATTGATCGCCAAGAATCTTTTCGTTTGAAAAAGAGTCTGAAACAATATTTTCTAGGAATAGATGGTGATCTCAGTATTGATCTATCATCACACACAGGACTCATCACAACTCACCGTCGGCAGGAGAAACAATGAAGCAGTTTTCCACATCGGGAATGATTGGCAGCTGCTCGTCATCCATCACCAGCGCCACCATTCTCATCTCTTGAACTTCATTGAACTGATGGAGACATCCACACACGTCAGAATACCCACCTCCCACCGAGTAGACTGGTTTTCCGCCATGCAGTGCTGTCTCCCTCCGCAAAGATATTGTCTTCGGATCCTTCTTCATTTCTGCACCCAAGACAGCTCTTAGTTCTCCGACTGTAGGAGTCGATGACAGTCTGGCGGAGAAGGTGAAATCATTTCCTCCATTGAAGCTCTTACAATAATTTCCAATGCCGACCAACGTTTCTGGAAAGACAACAAATGCAGGACAATAACATCAGCTGGATTCTCACTGACAGTCTTTCTGTTCAACTTTTTGTCAGTAAGGAAATACTTTTGCCTTTTACACACTTTACTACGTCAGATCAAGCACGAGTCTCATAGTGTCTCTCAATGAATTCGTAAAATGAAAAACAACGTCTTCATGGCCTCTCGTGGCTTCTGTGTGAAAGACGTCAAGCAAATTAAACATCGAATGTTGCAGATAATAATGTCGGAATGAAGTCGATCAATAATGTTCAGAGACAGTGACACAGGGAAATCCAATAATTCAACTTCGTGTACGATAATAGAGCAAGCATACACTACTTAAAAACTTGGTAAGTAACAACATGATTCTGGAGATAAAACGAAAACAGAAGAAAAAAGGGCAGATAAACAACGTGAAGGAAAAATAAACGAATTATGTGTCTGGGTGCCTGTCTGTTAGAAGGTGGAGGTCTGTTAGAAGGCGACTGTCTGTTAGAAGGTGGAGGTCTGTTAGAAGGTGGAGGTCTGTTAGAAGGTGGAGGTCTGTTAGAAGGTGGAGGTCTGTTAGAAGGTGGAGGTCTGTTAGAAGGTGGCTGTCTGTTAGAAGGTGGCTGTCTGTTAGAAGGTGGCTGTCTGTTAGAAGGTGGAGGTCTGTTAGAAGGTGGAGGTCTGTTAGAAGGTGGCGGTCTGTTAGAAGGTGGAGGTCTGTTAGAAGGTGGAGGTCTGTTAGAAGGTGGAGGTCTGTTAGAAGGTGGAGGTCTGTTAGAAGGTGGAGGTCTGTTAGAAGGTGGCTGTCTGTTAGAAGGTGGAGGTCTGTTAGAAGGTGGCTGTCTGTTAGAAGGTGGCTGTCTGTTAGAAGGTGGAGGTCTGTTAGAAGGTGGAGGTCTGTTAGAAGATGGAGGTCTGTTAGAAGGTGGAGGTCTGTTAGAAGGTGGCGGTCTGTTTGGTGGAGGTCTGTTAGAAGGTGGCTGTCTGTTAGAAGGTGGCTGTCTGTTAGAAGGTGGAGATCTGTTAGAAGGTGGAGATCTGTTAGAAGGTGGAGGTCTGTTAGAAGGTGGAGGTCTGTTAGAAGGTGGCTGTCTGTTAGAAGGCGGAGGTCTGTTAGAAGGCGGCGGTCTGTTAGGTGGCTGTCTGTTAGAAAGTGGAGGTCTAACATTATGCATGACTGCAGTAATGTAATTGGTAGTCAAATTATTTACAAAATAGTGCATTACTGGAAGATCTAGCATTCTTCAATCTATAACTCAGAATGTTTCAGGTGGTAATAAGAAAATAGGCTACACATATCCGATCATATCAGTATCATATTAAGTAGATACAAAGTGATTATTACACACATCAACTTTTTTGCCTTTAATTGTTACACGTACTTCACGAAAATCACAGTGAAAGTGACAGTGTAGTAAAAAATTCAACGGAAAATATTCAATTGTGTATATTATCATTTCAATTTCTTTGGCCTATTTATCTATTTTTTTTTCTCACGCAAGTCGGATGGTTTGATGTCTCCAATTCATTCACTGATAAATACGATGACATTCATTTGTAGCATGTAACCCGCCTGTGCTTTCAACATGCAGCAATTCAAACTCGTGTAATAGCTATAGCACCGTGGCCTCAAAGTTACTGTAAAAAAATTGAGCATGTGCTGGAAGTTCCGGTCCGGAACGCACTACGATAAGGATTTGACTTCAGGAATTGCTACAACATCACTTTTTTTGCTAATAAGGTACATTTTCCAATTCCTGTTTAATACAAATTATTACTTAAGATTATACAATTGTCAACATCTGAATTCAATTGTCAACACATGGATGATGGCATGATTAAAGTAAGGGGTGACATGACATAAAGTCACGTTGCAAAATGCAAAAAAGCCTGTACCACGAAACACTTTTTCTTGTTCTACCCAAAAAAACAAAAAAAACGAGAATACAGGCATATTTTCGAAAAAGCAGATAAAACCAAATGTCTGGGTAGTCTGTAGGAGTGATCATAATAACATTGTGACTTTTCTAACGATCGCTCTTGCCGATATGCTTGAAGTAGACCATGACTGTCAAATAACTGTTGGAGGAGATTTGAATGATTTTTCATTCACGTTTTGCAAGAAGACTTTAATCTGATCAATTAGGTAAAACTACCTACTAGAATGAATTCAATTCTAGATCGCATTCTGGTTAATGAGGATTTGCATCATTTGTATAAAATTTCAGCCGTTGTCAACTCAAACCATGCATCTGCTGTATCCTGTGTCAGGTGCTTATCTCAACTATTCTCAAACAAAACGCTGTATTCCCGTTTGGGATTTTAGCGAATTTGAATCGATTGAGCATGGTCAACTTTGACTCACTCTGTGATTTCATGTCAGTGAATTTAACCAGCATTTTCTAAAACTATGACTCTGAAGATGTTGATCTCTATCCACTTGACAAACAAGATTTCCCACCAGGCTCTTGAAGAGTGGTGCGCATTTGATCTGCAAATCATTAGATGTCACCTTCAATCGATCATTGCAGGAGAAGATGTTTCCAAGGTCTTTCAAATCAGCTTTTGTATGTCCAGTCCCTAAATCTTCAAGGTCATGTATTCAAGACTTCAGACCGATATCAGTGTTACCAGCTGTTTGAGCGTTTGATCTTGGATTCTGTGAGGTGCGATCTGATAAAATGTTACATCAGCAGTCGGCATCGGAGAGAATATTATCGACCAAAATTCTCCAGACAAACGAATGACACTATCGGAGAAAGGATTCCTAGGTCAATTAAAAAAGTGATTTTTGAAATCTTTATCGAGGGCTTGTCGAGAAATTTCAAATTTTTGAATATTCTTGAAATTCAAATAGCAACCAAGGAAAATTCTCCGTCGAAATGGGCAAAAAAAATTTAAAAGACAAGGCCGGATCGGTGAAATATATTTCAAAGTTAATAATAATAAAAGTGCGTCAAAAGACCATATTTTAAATTTTACAATTTTAACGAAGATCAAAGTACAATAATCCTTTAATTGATTATGTGTTTATGACCGTATGAGGTGC